>JBBPCX010027148.1:0-16380 GCA_037974365.1 Hydrocynus forskahlii | reverse complement strand
TATATATATTATAATGATGTTCCCCTGTGAAACAAGAGAAAAAGTATTACTAAGAATGTAGTATGCGTCCACTAAACTCAAAGTCATCTGTTGTCTTATGTATATTTACTTAAGTGGACAAATAAATGGCTGTGTTACTGTGCATGCAGCTTCATTTTTCCATAGCAAGCGTGACTTTTGTATGGAGTTTCTGTTATCATTTCCTGTCCTCTTGAACACATTCAGGCTCTTGGATTTGGACCTGCGCCAAAGGTATGCCAGCCCAGAGAGTGTTCAATTTCCCATGTCTTTCACTCACTGTGACTGTTTTCAATACTTCCAGAAGATAAAAAGAATCTGTGAGGAGATTTCATTCTCTTTCGGATGGTGAATGTTCTCTTATCTATTGTACGGGGTGTCCAAAAAGAGAGAATAGAGAGAGCCAGTTCAGTCTAATTAAGTTCTATTCCCTTTGACTCATTGTGGCACAAACAGACTACTCCCTTTCTACTGAATGAACCACTGATGGAAACCTGGGTTGGAGCAGGCCTCACTAACTACTGCACGTTCAGATACATTACAGGAAAGAACACTGGTTCGCAATACTATATACACTAAGTGGGTGGGGCTAAACTGATGTAGGCTGAAAAGGTAGATTTGTGTAAAGGCTTTGCTTTTTGTAACATCCCAAAAACAATTCAAACTGGTCATCTTTTGCAAGCTCTTGCTCATGAGCGAAGGGTAGCTTTAAAAATGTAACAATGTTTACACAGTCAGACTTTCAATTTCAAGACAATGGGCCCCTTAAAACCCCTCATGTAAACAAACTCCTTACTGATTGATGCATCAATACAGGAGTCTTATCTCCCTTCTCTGGTCTTAGTCCCTTTTGTTTATAGTTACACAATCATTGAGCTGCAGCTAGTGCATTTTCAAGCAGATTTCTCAACCCTGAAGCCTATCTTACTTCACCTTGGTGAGAGACTCAAGAGTAGTCCTCAGCGCATTTCTAGTCATAAATATTGGTTATGGAGGGAGAGAGGGAGAGAAAGGAGAGAACCAGCTCAGCCGTGCGAATCCATATTTTATACGATTCTCAGGAATGCAGTGAGAATCCGTTATCTTGTTTGCTACAATAGAATGTAGATTCCTTGTTTGAGGACGTTATTTAAGCCAGTAATATCTGAACTGAATTTATAAAAATAAAGCTATGAGACATACAAACAATTCTACCATACTAGATCTTCATCTCAGTGGAACAAAGTAAGGTTATTAGCTATACGCTATAGTAGCTTGTTGCCAAATGCTAATGTTAAAATATGAGCCAAGAAGGCATACCAATAGCATACTAAAGACAAATTCTAATTTTCAACAATGGAAAGCAGAACGCACTCTGATATACTTCCGCCAGCTTGCCCAGCCACCTAAGACAGAAATTCTCATGATAATGATGTAAGAACTGTAATAATAATGTTTTATGATGGCAACAATGTAAGTCTTGGGATTATGAGAGCCTACAAGAATTGAATAATAAAAAGACAGCTAGTAAACATTTACATTTACTTACTATTAAGGTAGTAACAAGCTGCAAGAAGGTATGAGAAGAGGCCCAGAATTACAAGAGTGGGGAAAAGAGAGAGGCATCAACTAATTTCATTCTGCCTTCCTCAAATGTTTATTAATAACTAGCGAGCTCCCAAAGCTTTTCACGCTTTTAGTGCGCTGTTGTTGGACATTGATATACACCACCTTCTTTGTTGCTTGGATAAAATAACTGGAACTGGACGTTCTGTATCTTTCCTAAATACAGAATGTCCAGTTGCAGTAACTCAGATTAAAACAATATGCTACAGAGCTGTGTGTGGGGAATATATGCACTGAATAATCAGCTTGCTGAATTTTACTCATTTGCTAAACTGAAGACATAAAGAAAAGTGTAGGATCTGGATTAAATACTCTGGCATCACCTGTTATCAGAAATACTCTGTCATCAGAAATCCAAGGTATGCAACTAAATTCGCTTTCAAAGGCTAGACAGCTAATGAAGCCTTCCGTGTTAACTTGTAAGCTTCAGAGTCATGGATTGTCCTCGCCACTGAAAAAAAGAGCAAATGCTGGGCTCCAGAGAGAGCAACAGTAATCACAGGGGATGAAGTTGATGCATCTTGTAATCATATGCTTTGCCTGTATTCCTGTGCGATCATGCTGCAGTAGCTTTAGTTAGTATAGTTTGCACCACTGAAGCAGTAGAGTAGTAGTATAGTTTGCACCCACTTTTGGTTCCTCAAGAAATCTTTGAGTGGATTTTTGTAAATACAATATGAGTATGAAGAACCTTTTTCAAGTTTAAAGAACTAGAAGAATCTAGAAAGAACCTTTCAGTTAGTATAGTATGTTCACATTATGTGAAGTTTTTTTAAACTTTTAAAAGGGAACCAGAAGTGGTTCTTCCGTGGCAGTGCTCAAAAAACTCATTTCTTCACAGTGCAAGAAGCTGGAAGGTTCAGCTAGGCTTTGAGTTCCCATGAAGTCTGAAGGGTAAGATGTGGAAACACAAAGCTGAGGGGCACATTATTCCACTTCTCCATGTTCTCCTCCTTGGCTGTTCGCACTTAGCCCCCGCTTTCAACACTGATCCCAAATCTGATCTTGCACAGCATGTTTTCGTGTTAGCACTACATCAACTACACATACGTGTTAACACAACTACACCAAGCAATCAGTCTTTGTCAAATGCACAGATAGGGAAAAAAAAACAGCTATGAATTCAAGGGAGAGTGAAAAACAAAGCTATAGGATTCGTTAATGAAAGCCTCTGGGGCTGCAGGCTTCTGTAGATCTGATCTACTATTGGTCAGAGCAGGTCTGCAGACCTGTGATCTGCCTGTAGGCTGATGAATTGAGCAGGTCTCTGATAAACACCCCACCGTCTCACAGGACTTAATGAGAGGAGGGCAAAAATGGCTGGGTTCTGTTTAATCACATGACTCAAACACCCCTCTCCCCAAACTGATGCTATCTGTGCTCTCACCGCCAATTCTTATTATGTGATTTTTGCATTAGAGGTCAATTACAGAAATGTAGCAATGGAGAACTATGACTTAGAAGTACTCAACGTCATCAGGGCTGTGTTCAGTAATAAAGCACGGCAAATCGCTGTATTGGAGTGCAGTGAGTGTGAACTGGCAGAATCAACTCAACATGATTCTAAAGAAAACAATAAACCAGACATTAGAAAATTATTTTAGCACAGTATATCCATTCATGCTGGAGGGATACATGCAGGGCAATGTAAGGCAAAAGCCCTGCCCCCCCCCACTATATTTCAGATTTTCATATTTTAAACCGTTTTAATATCATCAACATTCCATATAAACAAGATATATGTAGTTGTCCATTGGTGGGTAGATACATGACTACATTTGTGTGATCTTAAAAAACTTGGTCAGGATTTCACGCCAAACCCGCTCTGAATGACTGAATGACTTCACTGAAATGCTGAAAATCAACGAAATTCTCTTTTTCAAAGGCTCCTCATGTTTTAAATATCTTCTCTAAAGATTATCCACTGAAAACTTTCTAAGGGAATTAAAGCCATTCTTCCGAGGCATCAGACCAAAGAACCATTTCTGTCACTGCTATTTTTTAATGCAATGTATAAGAAAGAGGACAAGCATCATCTCAGAACTCATTGCTCCCCCGTGGTTCACTGAAAGGAAATATGGGCAGCTGATATTTGTATTCCGCTCCCTCTTCCCCAAAACAGCACGGGTGATGACTATTCAAATCTGGCAGATGTCCTGCATCGCTGTCCCAGACTGGCTCGTGATGCACATGGGCAGAGGCGTGATAAAGCATGGACGAAGCAGCTTGATTGTCCGGCGAGAGCACATTTACTGTGAGCGCAGTGAGGATTAGCTTGCATGAAGGAGAGAGAAGGACAAAAGGGGGAGAGAATGAGAGAGAGAGGAAGAGAAAGAGGGAAAGATAGACGGAAAGAGAGGGAGGGGGAAGAGAGAAAGGAGAAGGAGAAAGAAAAGGATGAGAGAAAGAGAGGGTAAAGGTGAGAGGGATGGAGAGAGAGATAGTAAGAGAGAAAGAGAGAGAAAAGAAATGAGAAAGAGTGAGAGGGGGGAGAAAAAAGAAATGAGCAAGAAAAAGAAAGCAAAAAGGTGAAAGAGAAACAGAGAGAGAGGCAGGAAAGAATGAGACAGAGAAAGAGAGAGAGAAGAACAGCGAGAAATAGAGAGAGAGAGACAGAGAGAGAGGGGAGAATAAAGGAGAGAGGAGAGAGAGATCAAATATGGAGAGAACGGGATTAAGGAAGGAGAGGGAGAGAGAGATAGAACAATGGAGGAAGGGGGAGAGAGAGGGAGAGGGGAAGAAATGGAGCGAGAGAAAGAAATGGAGAGAGAGAAAGAAATGAGCAAGAGAAAGAAAGTGAAAGAGGTAAAAGCGAGTCAGAGAGGCAAGAAAGAACAAGAGGGTGAGACTGAGAGAATAACAGAGCGAAGGACAGAGAGAACGAGAGAGAGGGGGCAGAAAGAGAGAGAAGGAGAAAGAAAGAGCAAAAAGCAGGTTGAAAGAGAGAGAGAGAGAGAGAGAGAGAGAGAGAGAGGGGCAAAAATAGGGTGAGACAGAAACATAGAAAGAGTGGTAGAGAGAAAGAGAGAGAGAAGATGAGCTAGAGAAAAAAAGAACAAAGGAGAGGGGAAATGGAGTGAAAGAGAGAGGAAGAAGAAGAGAGAAAAAGAGAAAGAGAAAAAGGGAACACCGAGAGGAGACAGAGATGGAAGATGATAGAGAAAGGAATGAAGGACAGGGAGAATTAGAGAAAAGGAGAGAGAAACGAAGACAAAGAAAATGAAGGAAATAGGGAGAGATAAAGGGAGAGAGAAACTGTGTCATAAATGTTTTAAATGGCACAGGAGAAGGATTTCAGATGTGGCTGTTATGGGAACGTATCACCTGGACCTGCTGTAGAGTAACGCGCTTATCCGACTTCCACTTCAAGCCCATTCAGGTGTGTGTCCTCACCTGATGAACAGATCTTTAACACACACACTTAACACCCATTCAAATCACTGACAGCAACTAAGTGTACACAGTGACTGGCCCCTTTATCAGAAGCCCCTCCCGGCCCCATCTGTCCATGCAGAGCCTTCCTCGAGCTCACGCCTCTTGAAGACTGGCCACCAGGCCGGGCGCAGTGTGCTTGTGAAACTGACTCATGAAGTCAAGTTCACTGATCACAAAAGCATGGAGTAATCATTTCTCGCTCCCATCTCATCCAAACAAGTGAAGGCTTTGTTTTGTTTTTTGCAGTTTCAACACTTTTGATTGGAGGACTTGCTCGAGCAAAGTCAAACGTTTTCCTTTCTTTCTGAGTGTCATTTGAAAAAAAAGAAGCCTCAAATAGCCATGAATAAAATCAGCTCTATGAAGAGTCCTTCTGTGTGACACACTCACCACAATCATTTTCTCCACTTTGGCGATGCCCTTGCCGAATATGGTCCCCAGCTGGTCGCCCACACCAGCCAGCAGGAAGCCGAACAGGGGGATTCCCAGGAGAGCGTAGACGATACAGAAGATGCGCCCCCCTTCCGTATGGGGCGAAATATTCCCGAAACCTGCAGGTGGAAAGGGATGGAGTCAATGAATACCAAAGTCACTTGCCTGCATTTAAACTGTATTCAAGTATAAATGTTAGGACTTAGCATTATTCAATATCCATTATTAATTATTAAGTATGCACTAAAAATGATTCATTAACTACTATAAATCATCCACTATGTACAATATATTTTTCAGTCCTACATCGAATTATTCAGTAAATACTATAACTTACTAAGTATCTACAATAAATTCAGTATCTACCATAAATTACTCATTAACTACTATACATTATTCAGCACTACTTTGTATTGGTCAGTAAATACTGTCACTTATTCTGTATGTTCTACAAAGCAGTATATACTCTAAATTATGTATTAACTACTATAAATTATTTAGAATGAATTATACATTATTCAGTAACTATTACGATTTATTCAGTATGCACTATAAATGATTATGCATTTAAGTAGTTATGTAAACAGAATTAAAAGCCATATAAAGGCCTTTTTTAATCCATGCGAGTCAATACGGTACATGTCTACATATTCAACTATGTACACTATATGGACAAAAGTATTGGGACACATGTTTTCCTCGGTTTGGGTCAGGCCCCTTACGTCCTGTGAGGGGCAGTCTTAATGCTTGAGCATACCAAGACATTTTGGACAACACCATGCTTCTAACTTTGTGGACACAGTTTGGGGAAGAACCTTTTCTATTCCAGCATGACTGTGTCCCAGTGCACAAAGCCCTGACCTCACAGAGCCCTGACCTCAACCCCATCCAACACCTTTGGGGTGAACTGGAATGGAGATTGTGAGCCAGGTCTTCTTGTCCAACATCAGTGCCTGAGCTCATAAATGCTCTACAGAATGAAGGGGCACAAATTCCCACAGAAACTCCAAAATCTCATGGAAAGCCTTCCAAGAAGAGTGAACGCTGCGAAGTGGGACCAACTCCATATTAAAGTCTATGTATTTGAATGCAGTGTCATTAAAGTCCCTGCTGGTGTAGTGGTCAGCCATCTCAATACTTCTGCTTATATAGTGCATTTAAGTCATACAAAGTATTGCATTTACATTCCATCTGTACATGACCAAATTTAAAGGGATATATTTCTTTAGGTAATTCAAGACTATACACAATTCTACTCATCAAATTCACATCATAATAAAACATCTCCTTTTCTACAAAAACATGGCATGAATTAAAAGTGTAGAGTCTACTCTTTGGTTTAGCTTCTATGAGCTACCGTAACCTTTTGTAGATATTGGAAACATCTCCACATCATAAAATAAAAAGTTGGGTTTTTTTATGATGCATGAGAATGCATTAAAGTAGCGTGAAAATGTATCACTGCAGTGTGTGTGCACAGTTTTGAGCTGCGGTGACGCAGACCTGACCGAGAGGGCACTTGCTATGTGAAGCGAGAGTGTTTCAGGGCTAATGTGGTGTTTAGCATCAATAATTGAAGTCTGATGTTTCTTTTACTAACTTTCTGTTTTACAGGACCCAAATCAGTGGAACAGAAACACACACACACACACACACACACACACACACACACATTCAGCAGCATCCACTCATTCATACAAACACACTCATTATCATTCACTCACCACCCCTATTACTCACTCACTCAGTCTCTCTCATACCCCAGAGACATTTATATCAGCCTTAGAAATAAGGCTTTCCAGTCGCACTGCATAACAAATCATCCTTAAATGACCAGCATTGCATCACTTTACTATCTAGCACTGACTATTATGTTACTAATTATTGTAAGTTGTCAATTAAAAAGGCCACAGCAACAGCAAGACATGGCTTTAAATATTCGGCTACCTTAAATGACTTACATGAGATATTAATTAAGCTGTTTATTATACCCCCTGAAGGCTTATTACTAAATATGTATAGAGTTGCTGAATATGGACTATACTATGGACTATATTATACTATAATATAGACTATACTTTACCATAACTCTATACTGTACTATACTATAACTCTATACTATGACTGTTCCCTCATTCATGAATGAGTTAAGTAGGGCTGCCCACTATCACCACGCCTGTTCCATCTGTAGACATAGTAAGAAAAGAGGGACTGGAGGAAGATGATTGCATCAAGGATGCTTGTACTTACTTTAACAAGCACCAGACACTGCTGGAATCTGAACAATATTCCAGTCGTTCAGGCTTTCAGTTTGTAGGAGACTGACCTTTTCTATTCTATGACTATGTCTTTGACTGGACCTGAGACTGCCATTTATCTTGAGTGGAAGCTGAGAAATTGTTGCATTTTAATTCTGGCTTTCAACTAAGGGAGCTAACTCCTGCATGGTTTACACTGTTTGTGCATTGCATTCTTTACTTATTTGTGGCATGCTGCTAAACATTAAGACAAAACCCATTCCTACAATTTCAAAACATGCACCAAAAGAACCAACAAACGGATCCCAACTACTTGAGCACCTCACCATTTCAAATTCCAAGCATTTTGCCACAAGACTTCAGATCAAAGCGTGTTTAACATGAAATGTACCTCTTCATCTAGATGTGCTTGAACTTCCAGCTGGTACAGTAATCTGTTCAGTGATGTGCTCAAACAGCACTTAGCGATAGCACAGTGAATTTTATTCTGCCTAGTGCCTTTTAAATATTTAAAAAAGCCCTGTCTGTTAGGAGCCTGAAGTCGGTCTGAGTGACCTCAAACGCCTTGAAAGCGAGCGCTAAATTAACACAGTTTTTTATCTATCTGTGTCAAAGTACATTGTTGCAGAAGTCACTATGGTGCAGTTCTATTCATTTACACAGACAGAGAGAGCGAGAGAGTGAGTGAGAGAGAGAGAGAGAGAGAGAGAGAGAGAGAGAGAAAGCATGTGAGTATGAGTGCATGGCAGAGATCATCTGGGAGAGACAGGCAGAAGAAATAAGGGTGAGAATGGGAGATAGCAAAAGAGCAGTCAGTGTAGGAGAACTGAAAGTGAAGAAAATAAAGCAAATAGGAGGCAGAGAGAGGAGTATAAAGATGTTCGTGGATGACATGTCAGTGATAATAGCTCTGTAGAAGCCACAGAGCAAAGCTGAAAAGAGGGACTGAATGGGGGATGGCTTATGAAAAGCTTTTGTCAGATCGCCACTGACCAGGGCCATTAGAAATGTGCTGCCAGCATAATGACTGTTCAAAACCACCAGTCTTCCTCATATCTCCACTTTAGCACTAAAAATGCAACTGGTTAATAGCTTG
Source organism: Hydrocynus forskahlii (assembly GCA_037974365.1). NCBI lineage: Eukaryota > Metazoa > Chordata > Actinopteri > Characiformes > Alestidae > Hydrocynus > Hydrocynus forskahlii. The sequence goes on along the minus strand of JBBPCX010027148.1, from coordinate 7,536 downwards.
TTTTAGGCTGTCTACTTTATTACAAATGTTTCCAGCTGCTACAGACTCAATCACTGGAAATCTCTCCCTAGTAACTCCACCTTTCTGGCGTGTGGTTACAACCTGCAGCCCCTCTGCTGATGAACAGTTTAGGCATTCTCTAACCCTTACAATACCTGGTCAGCCAAATAACATGGTGAACAGCTGTCACTTTGCTGAAGGCAAAAATGTAATAATACCCTACTGGTCCATTACACACTGGCCCATTTGTGGCTGCACAATTTATCAGCTGGTTTCCTTTGCCCATTCAGCACTTTACCAAGCTCTGACCATAGAACTGCTGTTCACCAGAGGGTGGTGGTGGACCGTTCCGTGCACCACATGAATACAAGAATATCAGGAACAGCAGTGTAGCTGGACTTTACACGCCCCATATCACAGTGAGCTTGAGAGTGTCCAGGCAATAGCGGCTCTGTGGTCGTAAACTGGCCATTTATGAAGGGCTACAAGATACTATGCAGCAACCAATTTCTTAAAGAATATAGAAGATGAATATTTCCAATAAAGTACCTACATATACATACATATATCACACACACACACACACACACACACACACACAAACACACACATACACATATATAAATATTTTCTCCAGCAAGACAGAAGGAAAATGTGGAGGCCCTGAGGCCTGGTCTAAAAAAACACTGGATTCTACGATAAACCAGCATCACCAGTGGCACCAGACCACCCCTCCTCACGGTGGGCCATTCTTCCACATGTCTGCCGGCTTAAGGAGGATTATTCCCTTCTCTAGTTTCCAGTTTGCTGAATGTAGGGATGTTTTCTTGTGAACTTCTGAGTTTTTTTTTTGATGGCATTATGACATCACACAATGGGACAATGGAAATGTGTATGACACCATTTGCATTTTAAAAGCATTGCAATCATGAAAACGATGGGAGAAGGTAGCAGGGGGCTGTGAATCCTGGCTTCATTACCGGAGCGGGGGGTTAAAGAGGAGAGGTTCAGAGAAACGAAACGTTCTGAGGGAAGGGAACTGATTTCCCTGGGGAATTAAGCAGCGCCGTGATCCATCACATACCTCTTTCTACCTCTTTAGATATCTCTCTTTCCCACTCTGAACAACCAAAGATGGATGCAGGGCTTTTCTTTCCACTGGTTTTCTGATCATAGGAACACTGGGGAAAATCCCAAACTCTATGCAATTAGCATTTCCCTTTCCCCTTCACTAGTCCACAAAGCCGCCCCATTCCTTTCCTCTCCACCAATTAGCCAGAGCACAGCCGTATCCCTGCCAAGCAGCTGATCAATTAGTGCTGCTACAATCTGACTCAGTGAAATCCTAAGATTCACATAGAAAACCTCAGGAAGTGAAGAGAGACAAGCGAGGGCAAGGTTGTGCAGATGGAGAGAAGCCGTTTGACCCGGGTGGTGATGAAGCTTTCTGGACAAATAAGACATGAAAAATGACAGCAGCTCTCAGCACAGCTGCCTCTGACACATGCAAATATGTCACACACACACACACACACACACACACACACACACTTCTCTTTTACCTGCTTGTTTTTTCTAAAGAGCTGTTTCTGTCTTTTTCCACATGTGAAACAAGTGACAAGAGAATCATGATATCGCTTGACAAAGTGTTGTCTAAGTCATGCACATCATTTTCTCTTTCACTCTTCTGTTTCTCGTCTCTCTTTCTCTCTCGGTGTCATTCTCTTATTTGTATCTTCCTCTTGTTCCTTTCTCTTTTCCTCTCTTTTTCTGTTCTATTTCACTTTCTTTTTCTCGTGGTCTTTCTCCCATCTTTCTTTTTCTTCTTTCTTTTTTCTCTTTTTTTTACCACTGCTTCCTTCTCCCTTTTCCTTTGCATTCACTGTCATATTCACTGTCACATGTCATAGCATGTTCATTGTTGTGTTTACATTACTGTTTACTTTGGTTACATTTTGCACTTTAACATCCCACTTTGCACATTGTACATATGCTCTGCCAGGACTGCTGCTTCACTTAAATTTTAACTTCAAAACCATTATCATAAAAAAAAAAATCGGCTTACATATTTCACCAAAAACTTGTGTTCCATGTTTAAGTACTTTTCATTTTTTTTTTTTTTAGATCTGTGTTTAAATTTAGGTTTTTAATTGTATCTATGTCATAACTTTTGCACAGTCGTAAAAAAAGGAGCAGTTCAGGGTACACTTCACTGAGTGTTGTACCTGTATCACTATGCATATGACAAATAAAGAATCTAGAATTTTGAATTAGAAAGAAAATGATATCCATGAGGAAGAGGGTGAAAGAGAGAGAGAGAGAGAGTAAGTGTATGTGTGTTTGTGTGTGTTTTACCTATAGTAGTGATAACAGTCCCGGCAAAGAAGAAGGAACTGCTCAGATCCCATAAACTCGTCTGATTGGATGAATTCCCTGAAGGGTTCACTCCTGCTCGGATGGCCAGCGTCACTTGCTGTAATTGGAGAACAGAGGAAGCGATTATTTATTTCCATCATAATTCATGGGTTGTTGGTGCTGTACCAATATATAAAACGAGCTGTATCATCACTCTCGACCGCAGTGTCCACTGTGAATGATTTGCTTGCATAAACCTCTAATTTCATGCACCACACACTCAGCTTTATGAGCTCCAGAGTGATTCCATAATTAAGAACCCAGAAAAGTCCCTTTGCACAGGATAGGATGAGATATTCATTAAGAAGGTACTTTACGGGGGAATAATGTAACCTGGGATCATTTCTTCAGCTTGTTTTATAGGTGAAATCTTTATAGATACAAGAGTCTTTTTGGGGCTTCCAAAATCACTCAGTTAAACTTGATCAGAACATTTCAAATCAAACTTCATATTGAGTGTCTGTAATAACTGTATAGTTACACAACAATGCATGTAACAACAATGTAACTACTGGGATGTATGACACTGTCACATGTTATTCCATAAGTGAAAACTGAAGTTAATACATGGTTATTACTTAAGCTGCACAACTGTAATGCAGCTGTAACAGTGAACGCAATCCCCGTGGTTACACCGCTGTTAATGGGTTTGTACACACATCTAATATAAAGTCCTGCCAAAGAAACAACTAATAAATAGATCCTCTCAATAAACCAGCTGATTATCATGACAATAAGATTACAGTACTACTAAGACACAGGGCCTGATGGATGTCCCCAGTTTTTGCACTTAACATATTATAGCTTTTAAAATACATTTTTTTACATTAAGGTATTCCTCAGTCTACAGAAGTCCATGTATGGTTTATTGCTGTTATTGCCTTAAAATAACTCACTCATTGCTTTTATTACTTATCAGTGAGCCATAATAATAATTATATTCCTGATTAGTGTAACAGACATGTTTAATGAGGTCTAGATGAACAAGCACTAATTATTTACTTTAAATAATTAAAAGTAAATTTAGAGTTCCACTCTAATTTATTTATTTATCATTATTGTTATATATAATACCAGATCCATATTTACAGCTGAATCAGGACAGAATTACGGGTCATTTTATCATGCTGACACACACACACACACACACACGTGGACACTGACACACACATTTACAAATGAGCTAATCAAACATCTCCCTCACAGAAGGGTCAAAGAGCATCTGTCACAACCTGTTCCTCAGGCCGTGTAGCCATAACCATGGAGACGATGGTCTCATTAACGAGGTCAAACAGGGACCAGCCTGACTAATTTTCACTCAACACCTGTCTGTCACAACTTCTTAGTGTAGCGTAAAGAGAACAGAAACGAATACATCTGTTGTTGTTATTTATAAAAAATGAAAGACATTTTCAGAAATGACTGCTATGCCACCCTTTGGATAATGAAAATGTTTCAAAGCCAATAAGATTTTTGGCATAATTCATGGTGGGATGGTGTGAAATGGTTTATTGCAGCTTTAATTCAGCTTGCCCAATGTCTAAAACACAAATATAACCACTTTATTTTCTTTTTAAAAACGCATCAGTTAAGCGACATGCAGTTTTTATGTGAAATGCTGATGATGGTAAAATAGTGGCAAATACAGGAGGTATGGAAAGAATTCATTCAGAAGACCACTAAATATTCAGTGTCCACAACATTTGCATGTTCTGAGCTTGTGGGGGCATTTATAGTACAATGGGACATGTTTTATCCAACCAAATGCAGCATTAGCATTTAAATAGGTTGTTCACTGTCCCAAAACATGGGGCATGGGGCCATGAGAAAAAACACAATGGCAAAAATAGAGAAACTGCAGCGATATTAGCCACCATTATAGAGCTAATATAGCCTTCAAGAGAATGAAAGATAGGGAGAGAGAACGAGGGAGAGAAAGAGAGGTGGAGAGAGTGGTGATATCAATCCATGGTACTTAAATGCACGTTCAGCTTTTTTCGTAAGGACCCTCACTTGCCTGAATATCATGGAGGGTTAAGAGATGAGATTCATCTCAAGGAGTGAAGTCATTACCATCCCAGGCCAATACAAAGCTGTCAAGGTGTTTATGTCCATCATCAAAGCGCCTAAGGACTTTAACATAATTCTGCTCTAGATAAATAGTCTCTAAGAGCCTATTAATTCTTTAACCCAGTATCTAAGAGCCTATTAATTATTTAACCCATAAAAACCATCTTCATCCTGTCAAGTGCCCTATGTACATTACTGTTCAGAAGTCTTAGACTCATGTGCAAATTGTTTGAAGCCATTTGTTTCAGCAGTGGGTCTCATTATGCCAACTAATGTGAACAAGTGAGCATTATAGTAAATGCAATAAAATAAGAAAGCCTTAAAAAGATTTAAAGATATTTTTTTTTTCTGAAATTAGTTGATATTTTGTGAGCTGGTTAGAAAAATGCAGGTTTGGTTCCAGATTTCTGCTCTGAGCCTCCAGTCATGTAGGCCTGGATTTATAAAATTCCATAAGCAGCACACATAATTTAATCTAATGAAATAAAAAACAACCCATGTATTTGATAGGAGCCTCAAGTAATAGTGTTTCCTTGAGGAGATGTCTGGGAATGGTCAAGTGAACACTTTGCCAAACATAAAACCATTATTTAATCTTATTTGTATTTATTTTAATATTGGTGTAATATTTAACATTTACTTAATACTACTGCGGAGTAGTAAACAGCTTTTAAGTATAATTGTCTCGGGTGCACAGTACTGTGTGTTAATGTCCTCATGCTCCGGTAAGATGCCGTAGAGCGCCCCAGAATTCACATGCAGTCCTAAGCCATGGTTGATCTACTCTATTCTCACAACTCTCAGAGCCAAAATGTACCTCCACGATGGTAACTTCATGAGTGTCCCAACAGCAACAATTATGTAACAGAAATGGGACATAATATGATTACATGTAGCTACTTACACATGGAATGCCGCGTAATCCCAGCCCCCACTTGCTGGTCCCCATCCCTTCCACAGCACCCCAGAAAATGAACATGATCCCCTTCACAACATCTTCCATTAGTGGTTCCTTAAAATCAGGTCATGCATCTAAGGGTGTCAGGGTATTATTCATGCTAAACACCTCTCATTTCAGCAGCCAGCAACCCATTTTCAGCTTTCTTTGCCCTTCTTAAATGCTCCCCTTCCAATGAGTGATCTCTTTGCCTTACTCAGAACCACCTTGCGATCCCAACCACAGACACTCTACAGAGGCAGCCTTGCGGAAATTACTTTGAAACTCCATGCTTCAAGACCTCAAGGCCTCTTGGCAGCCTTAGAGTCAACCACAAAATCCCCCTGTCCATCCTAGTCAACCTTGAGATGATAGACTCACACAGCAACAGATCAAGTCCTGCCTGGAAATGACAAGGAACCACCCACATCGCCCAAAGCTGAAACACAGCAAGACTGAGTTGCTATGCATTTCTGGAGATTTGATGAGTGCCTGGTCAAATGGTTTGGATCACCAGTCATTACTCACTTCACATATTTTGGTCATGCAGGCTCTCTCTCTACAACATCAGGAGGATTCAGTTTTTTTTCTCCAGGTGGGTTTTCCAGGTGCTTGTCATCTCAAGACCAAATTCTGGCAATTCAGTCCTGGGAAGATCCTTGCAACAATCCAGAAGTTAATTCATGCCATTTATCTGCTGTTTTTCCTGGGCTGGCCTCCTCAAGCTATATGCATCAGATTTAGCTTCTCTTGTCCTTCTAGAGTTCCATTCTAATGTTTATTCTAGAGTTTCTTTGCTAGCTGAAACAAATGGCACTCCTCCACTGCAACAAGGAGCTGTGCCGTACTGCAAAGTTTTTCCGTTACAAATAAAGCGACCCGTACCTGTGCCATACGCGAGCTAAACAATGCTGAGAAAAAAAATGTAAAAACTCAAAAGGGTAAATGGGGAATCTGGCTGACGCTCTTATCCAGAGTAACTTATAATCATTAGTTACAGGGACAGTCCGTCTGGAGGAACTGAGGGTTAAGTGTCTTGCTCAACGACACAATTGGAGAAAGTGGGTGTTTGAACCTGCAACATTATGGTCAATCAAAGAGTGCTGCGACTTCTGCACTATCACAGTACTGTTTAGGTACAGTGTGGTTACTGCATACCAGAGGGTTATTACTGTATCATAATGCTGAATGCTCTGTTCTATAATTTTCTACCCTAATGCTTGCCTACAGTGCCAAAAGTGGAACAGCCCTTCCCTTCTTGATGGGAACAGTCAAACATTGAACTTTGAGCACCCGGTACGGCATGACTTGACCCCCGCTCAAGAACTCTTCTCTGTAACTGCACCCAGGTCCTGACATTGGACAAAAAACAAACCTGCCTGTGTGTGTGTTTGAGGCATTATGTCCCTGACCCTAGTTAACATAAGCTTGTTTGTAGTGTTAATGCCTACTGCCGTGGCTCCATTTGATCCTTTGACTCAGCAGCTGTGCAGCAACAACATGTCACACTCAAATCTACTTGGGAAACAGTATTATTGCAAACATATGACCCAACCAATAGCCGAGGGGTGCGAGACCAGTTTCTGCTAACTATTCTACACACACACACACACACACACACACACAATCAAAGAGATGTAGGGGCAGCCTCCCACGCACGCCCCGTAGGCTTAACAGCTGTTAGTGACTCTGATAGCATGTGAAGTAAGGGTGAGTAGGGTTGAGACTGGGGAAGAAGACAGCAAGGAAAATAAAGAAAAGAGAGAAAAGAGGAGTAGAGGTGAGGGCAGCTGGTCAGATTTTAAGCAGGTAAACCCAGCACTGGCCTGTATTTGCCTCCTGCATGGCTGCTGGACGCTTTAATTGCCACCACACTGAGCTGCATTCAGCCTTCAAAATGCTGGCAAAGCCCTTTATTTTAGTTCTCTCTTGCTCTCTCTCTCTCTCTCTCTCTCACTCTCTTTCCCTTCCTCTCTCTCGCTTTCTCTCTCTCACTCTCTTTCCCTTCCTCTCTCTCTCGCTCTCTCTCTCTCTCGCTTTCTCTCTCTCACTCTCTTTCCCTTCCTCTCTCTCTCTCGCTCTCTCTCTCTCTCTCTCGCTCTCTCTCTCTCACT
>JBBPCX010027117.1:0-16382 GCA_037974365.1 Hydrocynus forskahlii | reverse complement strand
CTCTCTCTCTCTTCTTTTTTTTTTCTCAATAGCCCGCCCCCCCAACCCTGTTGTCAGTCTGACACACTCCAGCTGTAACTCACACATGTGGAGCCTCAGTGTGTGACCAGTCTGTGAGTGATCAGCTGGACACCAGTGATAAATCTCCTTCTCACTGAGATAGAGCCTCTGCACCGTCCATCACACACGCCATCACACACAAACACCCATAAACACACACCCTCAAACATGGCTCGTAGCACTCCATCTCAAACGCAGTGCCACTCAAAGGATAATAACACTTCTATAATCTGTAGTGTTTAATGGAAAGGTGGGAAAAGGGAAGGAGAGAGAGAAGAGAAGTGAATCAAAATGAGAAGTAGAGAAAATATAAAAAAAGGAAGAAGGAGGATAGAGGAGCACAGCTAAGATCTTTATAAGATTAAAATTTAGATTTAAAAATGATCGACTGAGCTCATGCATGCGTTTATAAGAGTATATGTTTGTCTGAGTGTGTGCGTGCGCGCGGTGCTAGAGGGCACAGTATGATTGGGTTGAGCTTGTCTGCAATAGTGCAGCAGAACACAGGCGGCTTTAACATCTGTCAGTAAAATCTTCTTTTAGCCACTCGGCTCCGCTCGGGGTAAACACAAGTTTGCCAGTTTTAATGAATCGCAAATGAGGGCCATATGGAGAGGCTGGATCATCGGAGCGCAGCCACAGCACAGCCGGGCCTGCTGAGGGGGCTTTCTCAGCCGGACTTCAATCACACACACACAGACACAGGCATGATGCTGAGGGAGCTGCATGTTACCCCAGTCGGGGGAATACAGCGAAGAGAGGCTGCGTAAAGTGAGCGAGTGCATCAAGTGTACTGCATAGGTTCGAGTCGATTCTGGCGATCATCCATCTACCTTCCTTTTGTTTGTCGCTCTTCCTGTCTGTTTCAAAGTTTCCCCCCTACAGCCCCATATGGTGTGCCATAAGGAGCGGCTCTATACGCACACACACACACACACACACAAACACACACACATAGCCAGGCTTTAGTACAGCTCAGAGAGGGACATATGCCGCTTTTCCACCAGCTATGCGCAGAGCCATGGGTTGTATTTGCATCACACACTTGCAGAGGGACAAACCAAGCAGACTGAACTGTCCAGTTTAGGTCCAGTCATCTGGCGTGGCCAAAGTGCAATGAATTTTAAATATTAGCTTTTTTAACAGTTACACAAAAACAATGGCAGTTGCTGGATAATAATCAGCTAAAAACAGGCTGAAGTTATAAAGAGGTATCTGTTTTTACCCTTAAATTAAAGGGCACATGTCATACAAAACCTAACAGTGTTTATGTGCTACTTTTTTTCAAACAAACATGAGGAAAATATGCCAACTGGCATGGCCAAACCTGTGATGAGAAAAAAGATCCAGGATAATAAGCCTTATGGAATAAACAGTGAATAAATAGGCTAAAGTTATAAAGAGGTATCTACCTCAACCCTTAAATTAAAGGGACCTTACATTTTACTCACTTTAAAACAACAGTTAAAAATAGCACATTTAAATACTGAATATATAGCACTGTTAAATAATTAAAATGTGCTATTGAGTCCATATACCTAAGTGGTTTAGTTGTTAATTCACTGTTTATGTGATGTCACAAAAACCAATGTTTACACGAACCTCCTGCATGACAGGTTTGAACATAAGGGTTCGGCTCATTTAAATAAACTCGCTGTGCTGCACACTGCTACATCTAACTGCGCTGCAGGCACTGCCAGCGTTAAAGTGACAAGTGTGTTCGTGTGTGTTTGTGTGTGTGTGAGCATGGTTTGTTTATGTGCTCTCACCTTGAGGAATGGAATGACGAAAGGCCGAAGAGGGAAGTTGGTGGCCTCCTGAAGTTTGGAGTGGAATTCTTCAATAGTGAGAGTGGAGTTCTGATAAAAGAGACAAAGAGGGCAAGTTAGCTCCAGTAACAGCAACAGAGAGAAAAAGAGAGAGAGAGAGAGAGAGCGCAAGAGAGAGAGAGATAGAGAAAAGTCTGTCTGTATAGATACCTACTTTGTCGGTCTATCTATCTTCGTATCTATCGATCTTTCTGTTTGTCTATCCATCTATGTGTCCATCTATCTATCTCTCTATCTATCTATCTATCCATCTATCCATCTATCTATCTGTCTATCTATCACAGTCGGTTCCTAATTAGAACTACAGGAGGCTGATGCTATCAGGTACTAGTTTTTTTTAGCTCCTGGTCTAATTCTGTATTGGTTTCAGTGGAAAAAAAATCACACTTGTTGAGTACCAGCATTGGAAAGCCTTGGTTTAGACTATCTAGTGTAAGAGCCATGTATCCAGCAGAGCCGCTCACCACCAAGCCGAGCACCAGGCTGCGGACACGCTCTCCGATTTCGGGCGAGATGTCGTTGCCAAACTGCTGCAGTGTGGTCAGGAAGCGCTTGAGTTTGCAGAGCTGCCGTGCTCCGCAGGCTGGGGGCAGCTGCTGAGTGGGCAGAGAGCCGGTGGATGAGCTGGCCGGACCATTACTGAAACCATTCGGGGTGGAGGGAGCTCCGTTCAGTGCAGTGGGAGAGTGACTGCTGCCGTTCAACACTGCAGGAACACAAACACAGAGATTCAAGATTCACAATGTTTATTTGTCACACACACTTATACACATACAAGGTGCAGTAAAATTTAACCCTGAATCGCTCCTGAGAAAACAGAAAAAAGAGAAGTACAATAGAAAAAATTCACAAATATATACAAATGTAAACAATATAAATGTAACAGTAAATTCAAGCTATGGACTACAAATATCTACAGTATTTACAGTGGAGAATAAATACATTGTGCAAATGGTGAATGTCCATATGCTTAACAGCAAAGAAAAGGAGCAAAAGTTTGGTTGGAGTATGAGAAGTATGAGAAGTATTATTGTGCAGGGAGTTTTAAGGTATCAGGAGTATTATTGTGCAGGGAGTAGTGCTGGGCGATAAAACGATAAAGATAATTATCGCAAAATATCTTTTCCTCGATAGAACCAATGCATATAGTTGATAGAAAGTCGATAGAACTTGTTCCGTCTAGCTTTCGACTAGAAGCCAATGATAAAGAGAACAGCGCTGTCCCGAACCAATCGTGTGAAAGCTGATGTCAGTTACGTTGATGCACAGAGCGTAGCTGCTCACGTGCTAAAGCTGTGGGCTACAGCAGTCGAAAGCAACAGTAGGAGCGAAAGCGAGCGAGAAACAGAGAAAATGACGACAAAAAAAACACAGACAAATACAACCCAACGGAGACCACCCAAGGCTCAAAAGGCAAGGACATTGTGGAAAAAAAAGGTTCAGAGGAATTCGGTAGTTTGGAGATATTTTGGTTATTAAAAGTCTGACACGAAGCAGAGTAGCACGCACTGCAAACTGTGTCTAAAGCATGTTCCTACCACCTGAGGCAGTGCCATCCCTTAGAGCACGCACAATGCAAAATTTTACAGTCATTCATGAGAGAAACTTCCCAAGAGTGAGCCGCCTGGCAAAGCGCTATTTGTGCATCCCTGCAACCAGCACCCCTCTGATAGGGTGTTTAGCACAGGGGGTAATATTCTGACCTGCCACAGGGCCGCTTTAAAACCTGAGGCTGTGGACAGACTTGTCTTTCTTGCCCACAACCTGAAGTAGGAAAATGTGTGGTCCAAAACATAGACAGTACTGAGAGGCCATACTTGGGATTTCTTGTTCCTTTCTTTTCTCTCTTTATTTATTTTTTTATTTATTTTTAACATTGTTTCAGATTTAGAATTTTATAAATACAATTTATTTATTTGCAGTTGTATATTTAGTGTGTTCTTAAAAAGATAGTCGTATATATTTAGTGTGTTCTTGAAAACCTGAAAGCTTTTGAGTTTATTATATATTTATTTTATTATTTTTATTTATTGCAGTTCAGCTTCTGACAAAATAAATAATATTTAAACCAAAATTAGTTTTGTCTTGTTATATCTCAGTAGGAATAAAAAGGTGGTTTGACAGTGATTTTATTTATATCGTGATATATATTGATATCGACTGATATGAAAAAATTATATTGAAATGAGATTTTTCCCATATCGTCCAGTCCTAGCAGGGAGTATTAAGGTATGAGGAGTATTATGGTATAAGGTACAGGGAGTTATAATGTATGAGGAGTATTATGGTATAAGGAGCACAGGTGGTCCTCAAGTTACGCCACAGATCAGTTCCTACGACAGTGATGTAACCTGAATTTCGAAACACATCCTAGCATAAGTCACTTGCCTATCCTAACACAGTTGTAAATTCATAAAAACACAAGTAAACCACAGATAAAGGAAAAGGAAACCTCCCTAACTCATGTGCCGCGGTACTGCAAATTTTTCAGCTGCGCCGAACCAAACTAGTTCTCCCACGTAGTCCACAAGTTTGAGACTAACGGTGTAAGTCAAGTGAGATAAGGTGTGGGAATGAGCGTTGTAAACTCAAAACGTTGTATGTCGAGACTGCTGTAACTCGAGGAGTCCCTGTATTAAGGTATAGGGAGTATCATGGTATATGGAGTATCATTTTTTAAGAATTCTAAGGAGAAACAATCTCGAGGAAAGACTGCTTGTGTCATTCTACCGAGCCACCATCGAGAGTGTGCTGGTCTACTCTATCTCTGTGTGGTTTGCAAGCTGCACAGCAGTTGATAAAAAGAAGCTGCAAAGAGTAATAAAAACAGCAGAAAAGATAGCAGGATGCCACCTGCCATCTCTGAATGACATCGCCACTTCCCGGTGCCTGTCCAGATCACAAAAGATCATTCAAGACCCCCAACGTCCCGCTCACCACCTGTTTACACTGCTGCCCTCTGGTAGAGGTTCAGAAGCATAAAGAGTAGAACAAATAGACTGAAAAACAGCTTCATTCCCTGGGCTGTAAGAACTTTAAATGAACACTCAAACTGACTTACCCAGCGGATGTGTGCTGCACTTCATAATTTATACTTATATGTCTTGTAGCTAATAGTTCATCAAATAAACACATTTACACAGAGACCCCATTCACACCACCCCAAATGTGGTTGCCCAGCCAAGAAGTTTTGTCTCTCGTTTTGCACTGGACTGGTAACAGAAGCTGAAGTTTGGGGTAATAGACAAAAATATAGATGGAATCCAGGCTTCAAGGTGACTGCTACCACATGGGACTCGATGGCACAAGTGGGAAAACATATATGTTTCATTTTTAGCCAACTATTAGCTGTCACACACACACACACACAACCACACACACACACTGCACCCAGCTGGTCTGTCACTCTGTCACTCGCCCACTCACTCACTAGGACACAGCTATAAGAGGAACTTGTTAAAGAGAGGTTTAAAATAGCTCGGCGACCAGAGTTACTCGTCTTCCTCCAGCAGGTGTGCAGCTAAATCGGGGCCGAACACATGTCCACCAGCTGAGCACAGATTTGCAGCTTTAGGGTCCAGAAGCCCTTCCACCCCTCCGGAGCTTTCCTTTCTTTACCCCTCCATCTCGCCACTCTGTTTCTCCCCTCATCCCTCCATCCCGGCACAAAAAAAGGGCCCGGCTTACTTTACAGGGTTCAGATATCACGGCTCAAACACAAACATCACAGCACCAGGATGACAGAGATATGGACTAGATCCAAAACTCAGCCATATTGATTATATAGTATGCTATTTTGGCCAGCGTCCTAAACTATGGGCTGTACAGTGCACTATTTTGGGTTGTGTTCAAAGCCATGCCACATTCACAAAATAATTTTGGGCCTTCATGCAAATATGTGCACAATTCAAACTAAATCGTGTGCTATTTTGGGGCTACATCCAAATATTTACCCAGTTTACTAGTTGGGGCACTGTTTTGCCACTACGTCCATATATTTGCCTAATTCTCTATATAGTGCACTATTTTTTGGGCCACATCCAAATATTTGTGTAGTCTACGACATAGTGCATCATTTTGAGGCCACATGCAAATATTTGTGAAGTCTACTACATAGTGCATCGTTTTGGGGGCACATGCAAATATTTGCACAGTTTACTATTTAGGGCTCTACTTTGGGCTCTTTGTTAAACCACTGCCTATTTACTACATTGTGTGCTATTTTGGGCAATGTACAAAACCATGCCTCATTCACTACATACTGCACTATTTTGGACTGTGTCCACAATAACCAGTGTACCAACTATGTACCTTAGCAGTCAAAGAATAATGCACTATGTTGTGTCCTTCACTATGTCACTAGGGTGATGCACAAATCTGTATGATGTCGCAAATTATGTTCTACATAGTGCTATTGGTTTTCCAGTGCAGAGAATAGTAATGATTGACCATTTCCATTCTCTATAATAACACTACTATGGCCTTTTTCATTTCCCGTAATAGTATAACAAAAATATACTGTTCCAGTGTAGAGAATAGTGATTAGAGACCCATTACTTCTCCCTATGTAAATATTCTATGGTGTCTCAGAGTAGAAATTATGATTATGATAATCCATTTCTGCTCAATATATTAGTATTCTATACTGTATGGAATTGTGACTGGGCCCCTGTATTAGCATTCTACAGCATTACATAGTGTTCTAGTGCAGCAATCATGATTAGGAGCCCATTACTGCTCAATATATTAGTATTCTATAGTGTTCCAGTTTAGGGAATCGTGATTAAGGTCCCATTACTGTTTTCTATGTTAGTATTCCATAGTGATCTAGTAGAGAGAATAGTTATTGGGTCCGTTACTGTTCCCTATATTAGTATTCTATAGTGTTCCAGTGTAGGGAATTGTGACTGGGCCCCTGTATTAGCATTCTACAGTATTACATAGTGGTCTAGTGCAGCAATCATGATTAGGAGCCCATTACTGCTCAATATATTAGTATTCTATAGTGTTCCAGTGTAGGGAATAGTGATTAAGGTTCCATTACTGTTTTCTATGTTAGTATTCCATAGTGATCTAGTATAGAGAATAGAGATTGGGCCCATTACTGCTCCCTATATTAGTTTTCTATAGTATTTAATAGAGTTCCAGTGCAGGAATAGTGATTAGGAGCCCATTATTGCTCCCTATATTAGTATTCTATAGTATTCAATAGTGTTCCAGTATAGGGAATAGTGATTAGGGCCTTATTGTTCCCTATTTTAGTATTCTATAGAGCTCCAGTGTAGGTAATATTGATCATGGGCCCGTTGCTGTTCCCTATGTTAGTATTCATTAATGCTCCAGTGCAGGAAACAGAGGTTACAGCACTATTTGAAACACAGCAATGGACTTACAGCATGTACTACTCTTGCATTAGACGTTGCATATTTAGACCTTTCTGCTGGGCCACTGCTGTTGGGGTCACTGAACGACTGAATATGTGTGTGTATGTGTGAGAGCGTGTGCTATTTTGCATAAGCTCAAGGCTCGGAGCCACTTGCCACTTGGATCAGTGGCATGTTCGCACTGCTGTGACCGTGTAAATGTGTGTGTGCGTGTGAGGATTCATGTTGCGGAACGTGTGTTCTTTAATTTCTCCCCCTCCTTTCATCTCTCCGTTCCAGGCTGGACACATGTGACTCTACCATGTGCACTTGTGCGCTGCTTTTAGTGGTGAGCGGAGAAGCACAACAGGTGAAACAACACAGCCTACCATTGCTATATAGGGTAGAGAGATGTGCTCAGTTCAGAGATACCCCACGCTTCTGAGAGGCCAGTAAACAAATCGCACACTCCCAGCGTTCAGCACACAACAGCAGATAATGCCATGAAAACACAACACATACACACACACACACACACACACACACACGTATAATTTATATATATATATCAGTGTGTGTGTGTGTGTGTGTGTATGTGTGTGTGTGTGTGTGTGTGTTTGTGTAGCCGCACTCAAGAAAAGCTACCAGCAACTCAAGAAAAGGACCTACTGGTTGTGGGAGTGAACGAAGCGTTGCGATTGGCTGCCTGACTCACGGCAGGTGGTGGAGGTGGCATTGTGGGCGGAGTCGACCTGGGCTGTGTTTTGACATCAGCTGGTGAATCTGGCATTGTTCCAATCTTCGGTTCAGCACTACCTATAGCCGGGGGGGGGGGGACAGGAGGGAGAATGTGGTTAGAACAGTCTGAAATAAAAAACGCAACAAATCATACAAGTGTATACACAGGCAAAGCACACGAACACTGCACATTCTTTCACATAAACAAGCTAAGAACGTTAGAATTGTCTCCACAAGACAGTAAACACACACCGGGGCATACACAACACACTGAATAAAACTGCCATAGTTCACACAAAGGCAATAAGAAGGCTGTTAACGTCTTGCGAGCTCACGTTGATCATCTTTGGCCACAACATTTTGTATGGACACCTCAAAACTCCAGAACCAAAAAGCCCACTCCTGCTTTTTTCACTTACCTCCACCGAGCAGCTTACATAGGAGCATTAATGTCCCGGGCCGTTTGTGTCAGCATTGCTCTAACAGACATCTATTTACACAGAGTCATAATGTGTCTGATAGTTTTAGAGCTGAGCAGTCCTTGTAGGATAGATACACAGAGAGTGTAACTGGGTTTTGCGCTCTGGGAGTAAATCCAGTTCCCCTTCTGTTGGAAACATCTAGTACCACCTGTTCTCCTGCTCAGCTGCCGCTGACGGGACCCCACTGCTGCCCCCTGCAAGTCCTGACATCCCCATCAGTGTCCTACACACACACAAACACACACACACCCCGTCTGCCCCCAACTGCCCCCACCCCCGACCTACGGATGGAAATGGGCTTGACTGTCAGTGACAAGTGCAGCTGGATCTGCTGCTGTCCATCACAGAGTTTTACCTAAATCACAGCTCTAGCACCATCAAACAGCTCTAGCACCACCAGAGGCCCTTATTACTATCATACAGCTCTAGCACCACCATCACAGACCTATATTAACATCATAGAGCTCTAGCACCAGCACCTTAGACACAAATTATCATTATTAACCTCTAGCACCACAGTCATAGACTCATAGGATCATCAAAGAGCTCTAGCACCATGGTCATACATCCATATTATCATCATAGAGGTCTAGTACCATCGTCATAGACCCATATCATCATCATAGAGCTCCAGCACCACCATCATAGGCCCATATGATGGTCAGAGAGCTCTGGCATGTGCTACCACTGACCCAGAGCTCAATCGTGTTCACACTGCTCTACCATCATCCCAGAGCTCTATAGCCATCACTGAGGGCTGATGTACCATCATAATAAAGGTCTGCCACCATCAACTAGCTCAACTACCATAACTGAGCTCTACCACCATCAAGTTCTACCACCAAATTCTACCACCATCTCTGAGCTCTACCACCATCATCAAGTTCTACCACCAAGTTTTCCCACCATCTCTGAACTCTACTTCCATCACTGAGCTCTACCACCAACTTGTACCACCATCATAGAGCTCTACTACTATCACCAAGTTGTACCACCACCATGGAGCTCGACCTCCATCACCAGCTCTAAAACCATCAATTAGCCCTACGACCATCACCAAGCTCTACCACCATCACTGAGCTCTGCCACCATCACCAAGCTCTACCACCATCAATTAGCCTTACCACCATCACCAAGCTCTACCACCATCAATTAGCCCTACCACCATCACCAAGCTCTACTACCATCAATTAGCCCTAATACCATCACCAAGCTCTACCACCATCAATTAGCCCTAATACCATCACCAAGCTCTACTACCATCAATTAGCCCTATCACCTTCACCAAGCTCTACCTCCACTGAGCTCTGCTACCATCACCAAGTTCTACCATCATCATAGAGCTCTACCAACCTCACAGAGCTCTACCAACCTAATAGAAGTCTCAATCACTGAATATTAACACCATCACAGATTCAACTTCCTCTCCTCTCCTCCCCTCCTCTTCTCTCCTCATTCATCCTCTCCACTCTCCAGAACCAAGCAGGGCTTCGTTCCCTAATTCACCTTGCTCCTACTGGTCAGGTGCCATCACTTTTTTCCCAGGACCATCTGCTAAAGTATTCAGTGCTTGTCCAGTTACTGAAAGAGTATCTCTCTCAGTGTCTGCCATCAGACAGCACATTAGAGTAGTTCACACACACACACACACACACACACACACACACACACACACACACACACACACAAACTGGCCCTAGTCACTGTACACCATTTACATTCAGAGGAGCACTAGAGGGAGACAGGTTTAAAACTCATAAAAAGAAGGAATATTTACACAGATGGTGTCTCGATCAGAGCTCATAACACGAGACAACCTGTGTGAGTGTGTGTTTGACCAAATGTCCTCATAATGATAGTAATCTGTAGAACATTTTGCTTGTCCTCAAGGAAAAGTGCTGTTTTTCACCACAATTTCAACTTTTATAGGAAAAACTAAAAGACCTGCTTACTGAGGTTTAGGTCAGGGTTAAGTTTAGGTGTAGGTGTAGCATTACTGAGACACAGTGTTACACTTCAATGGAATGTCTAGTACAGTAATAAAAATGTGTGTGTGTGTGTGTGTATTTACGTGCACAAGTGAGTGTGTATGAGGGTGCACATTGTTATGAGTGCTTAAGTAAGTATGATTATGTGCGTCTGATTGTGGTTAGGTACATGTGCATGCTTTTGTGTATCTATTTGTGCATGTGTGCATGTGTGTGTGAGCATGTGTTGAGCAGCAGGCTCTCTCTGGCGCCTCTTGTCTCAGTCCCGTCACTCACTGTGGATCAGTTGCCTCCACTCCATTTGCCTGTCACCTTCTACTCGGTCAGCTAGGCCCTCCGCAAAACTCTCACACACTCACACACGCCTAGGCTGCATGCTGCGGTTGCCCAGCCCATGTTCGGCGGACCCCCCTCACCTCCATCAGCTCACAGCCCTGCTCTCCTATCAGTGGAACTGTCAAGTGCAAAAATAACCAAACACAGAGGGTCACAGCCAAACCACTAACAGGCAGATAATTGGTGCTCAACCTTACAGGGACAACAGCTGCAGCAGGGTGACAGGGTACAAAGGCAGGACCCTGGAGGGCCAGGTGGGGGGCTCTGCAATCTAAGCTGGATGACCCAGTGGGTGCTAGAGGTCCAGAGGTCCTGCTCTGCTACCCCAGGTTCTTCAACTCAACTGTGAATATGCCACTGACCAATGATTATATATCATCATCAGTGTAGAGGGAATTTTTAAGAAAACTTTCTGTATAAATTCAGTGGTTCAGATGTTAAGAAAGCCACCCTGGTTTGGTGTGAAATGGTTCACTGTAGAGAAGGCGGAGAATGATGTTGCTAGCTGGAGAATGATGCTGTGTGCTGGTGATGTTTGAAGAATCTTGGTGTTTGTTAGAGAATAAATGTGTTTGTTGTAGATGAATGTTGTTGTTTGCTTTGGAGAATGGAGGTGTTTGTTGGGAAATTATAATGTTTGGTGGAGAATAATTGCAATTTTTGGAGAAGAATGTTGTTTGCTGGAGAATGGTGGCATTTGTTGGAGATCAGTGGTGTTTGCTGGAGAATCTTGGTGTTTGTTGGAGAAAATGGTGTTTTGGAGAAGAATGTTGTTTTTTGCAAGAGAATGATTGTATTTATTTTGGGAAATGATGATGTTTGATGGAGAATAATTTTTTGAATATTTTTTGGTAGAGAGTGACAATATTTGCTGGAGAATTTTGGTGTTTCCTGGAGAGGGATGGTGTTTGTTGGAGTATAATAAGTCAATTTATCATTTACTGATAAATAAGCGTGATCTAGGATTGAGAGTTAGCATGTCCTGCTAAAGACACATACTTGCAAGGGAACCCTAAATTCACTTCAATCCTTTAGCCCCAGTTTCTTCTCCCTGCAGTTTCTTTCATAAGTTGTCACTAACAGGTCTTTGGCCAGATCACAGAGTCAGAGATGAAGCCAGAGAAAGGCGGATGGTGCCGAGCTGTCCTTCTCTGCTCCTTGAGACTCTGGGGATCGTGGTGCCCATGACAGCCGTTAGCAATGTATTCATTAAAAACTTGACCAGTGCCCCTGGGCAATAAAAATAACAAGGTGTTAGTTTTAATGCCCCAGCTGACCAAAATAGCCATAGACCAGTGTGTGCAGTGTGTGTAGCGTGTGTAGTGTGTGCAGTATGTGCAGTGTGTAGCCAAATGTAGACAGGTAGAGTGAAATACCCTAGACAGCAGCTGCCCCCCTGTCCATCCCTCACCCAGTCCAACCCCGGTCTGAATCTCCAGACAAAGAACAGCATACACACACACACACACACATACACACATACACACACACACACACACCAGTCAAAGCTGTACCAGCTGTTATGTATTAATGCTAAGAGTTTTATAGAGGGGTGAAAATGTGTCGTTCCTTTAGAATCGTTCACAATATTTAAGGCTGTTTGCACCTTTTTCACCCAAAATGAAATTCCTTTAAAATTCAAAATATAGAAGATCAGCCTGGTCATTTTAAGGTTCTCAATGACTTGGCCTAGTTTCATAATTTGAAAGCCATGTTCTGCAGTCTGAAAATTCTCCACAATGGGGCGCTATTAGTGGTTCAAATTAAAATTAATAATAAAACATATAATAAAAAGAGGAGGCCCACACTGTCAGGGTCTCACAAATACAAATATGTTTTTCGCTACAAATGTCATGAACATGTAAGAAAGCTGTTATAATGTGTATAATTACTGAATGAATATTAAAATAATAACTACATTACTTAACAAGTATAGTTGATGCACAACCCAGATAGTCCTCCCGATACGGATTCCAATATTCTGTCCCAAACTGTCCCGAATGACAGAGATTTACACCCCAGTGTTTTATATCACAGTAAATGACATTAACTCATCTTATGTAACTCAAGGCCAAATGACATTGATCATTAATCGATCAGAACTGGTTCCGAGCTGGTTCAGCTGAGAAGATCCTGATCTTAAACACAGTAACTGACCGTAAACCATAAGAGCTTCTCTGTGTGTGACTGATGCAGTACAGCGTCCTGTCTCAAAAAACAGCCCTTAATCAGGGCTATTAATTTACTCCTTGGGGAAAAAAACCCACCCCCCCATAACACCCCTCCCACCCCTCCCTCAATCACCTCTTCTCCACATGGCAACTGCTACACATTCTCCCAAGGGATTCTGGGAGTGGCCAAGGCCTGGCTGAGGGGGCCACGATCTCCCAAGGGAAGTGGAGAGAAAGGGAGTGTGAGAGAGAGAGAGAAACAGAGAGAGTGTCCTGTGCTCTGTCCTCCACTGTGGGATTACAGACAGCTGTTTAATCTGACCAGCTAAAGGACGAGGCAGAACACACACACACACACACACACACACACGTAGAGAGACAGAGAGAGAGAGACACAGAGAGAGAGACAGAGAGAGAGGGAAATGGATTTTACTTTTAATACATTATAAAGTCCGCAACGTATGAGCTCCCATCTGTGGCCATCTGTGCTCCTATTGTGCACAAGGACAGCAAAACACTCACCGTGACAGAAAATGAGACACAGAGAGATAGTGAGAAAGAAAGAGAGAGAGAGAGAGAGAGAGAGAGAGAGAGAAAGGGGGATGAAGCTATAAGGCAGTCCAGCTGAGATACACTCTTCCTCCACACAGTTTGAGCATCTGGATGAAACTGTCAATCAAACCGAGCCAAACATCTGACTACAGTGTGGAGCAGCTTAAACATGTATTAACTTATTCCATTAACCAGACAGGAACTGACCCAGTCAAACACACACACATGCACACGTTCTTACAATGGCAGCATGTGGGATTTTACATATGTCCCAAGTACCTATATGTGTAATGATACATCTCACATGTATTATATATGTGTAAGTACTTATATAATACTCGCTACCAGGGGCAGCTGTTAGCCTAGTGGTTATGGTGTTCGCCCTGCGATCAGGAAGTTGTGGATTCAATTCCTGAGGTATCCTTGAGCAAGGTACCGTCCCCACACACCAGACTTCTGGCTCCTTACAGACATGCTGTGTGCCCATGTTGCACACAGATTACAATCAATTTATTAATTACAGATATCTTAACTCGTTATGTGTATAAAGCACACCTGTTCACAGAATCAGTTTCTTCACCCAACCTCTCCACCACCATTGGCAAGATCAAAGAGCTGTCAAAGGACGTCAGGGACAAGACTGTAGACCTGTAGCACACAGCTGGAATGGGTTACAAGACCATCGGCAAGAAGCTTGGTGAGGAGGTGACAACTGGAAGCGATATAAAATTATCATCAATTGCCCTAAGTCTGGAGCTCCATGCAGTATCTTGCCTCATGGGGTGAGGACGATCATGAGAAAGGTGAGGGATCAGCCCAGTGCTACATGGGAGGATGATCTGAAGGCAGTTGGGACCACAGTCACTACAAACACCACTGGTAACACACTACATCATAATGGATTGAAATCTTGCAGTACCCACAAGGTAGACCTGCTCAAGAAGGCACATATACAGCCAATCTTGAGTTTGCCAGTGAACATCATGATACAGAGAAGGCTTGGAGAAAGTGCTGTGGTCAGATGAGACCAAAATTGAGGTCTTTGGCATCAACTCGACCCACCATGTTAGGAGGAAGAGAAATGCTGAGTATGACCTGAAGAACACCATCTCCACCGTCAAACATGGAGGTGGAAATATTATGCTTGTGGATGTTTTTCTTCTAAGGGTACAGGATGACCTCACCACATCGAGGGGCCAATTGATGGGGCCATGTACCGTAAATTCTTGGATGCAAAGGGGTGGCTAAAGAAAAAGCACACTAAGGTCCTGGAGTGGCCTAGCCAGTCTCCAGACTTCAATCCTATAGAAAATCTGTGGAGGAGCTGAAACTTCGAGTTGCCAAGCAGCAGCTAAGAAACAGATTTAGAGAGTTTCTGTAAAGAGGAGTGGGCCAAAATCCCTCCTGAGATGTGTGCAAACCTGGTGACCGACTACAAGTAACGTCACTGCTGTGCTTACCAACAAGGGTTTCTCATGTTTTGCTTGGGTATTAAATACTTATTCCACTCAATGACATCCAAATCAATTTATAACTTTTATGTAACGTGTTTTTTCTTGATTTTTGGTTGATATTCTGTCTCTCTCCATAAAAATGAAACCACCTCATAAATTAGAGGCATTTCATTTTTTGGGAGGTCAGCAAACTTACAAATTCAGCAGGGGATCAAATAATTATTTTCCCCACTGTAAGTACCTATGTGTACAATAATTTGTCACATATGAATCATGTATGTACATGAATTTTCTAAATCTAACCCTAATCTTAACATCAGGATCCCAAAAAGGAGCTTTTATATAATAAACTCAACTTTTCCTACAAAGTCCAGACACTATTTTCCTGAAAATGTTCGGAAATGAATGCACACACACACACACCCTCTCCCTTTCACAAACACACGCCTACAGTCACATAGCCGCTCCTAAAGAGAAGTCACACTGGGAGATCAATAAGCCAAATAGATCTGCTCAGGATACAATGCCTTTTTAATGGACCTCCTAGAGATGCGTGTAATTCCTCTGTAATGACGTTACACCGCCACCGGCCGTCTCTCTGCATGTCCAAGCTATTTGAAGGCAAAAAAAAATTGCAATCCGCCATTCGCTGTTCGCCACTCACCACAACCAGCTGCAGAAACAGTGCCGTGAGCACACACACACACACACACACACACACACACACACGCACACACGCACACACACACCACACACACACTCCGGTTTGTACTTCACCCGCTATTTCTGGGGCCTTTATAGGCGGGCAAACATGTGCTCTCACTAAAGCAACAAACATGAAGAAACCATGGTGTAATGACAAGGCTTCATAAATGCAGAATGCAGGCAGACCTTTTTTTGGGCTGTGTTATGTGTCAGGACTGCATGATATGGAGAAGAAATAACAGAATTGCAATTATACTGTGATACACAGCGACTGTTATTCTTTATATTTTGCTTTGAATCACCTTGTTGGTATAAAAATACTATTTGATGCTTAAACTATCCTATTTTATTGGCCATATTGGGATTATTGAAAGAAACAGGAACAAACAGTGACAGACTGATTCTTTAGAAATAAATTATGAAAAAATAAAGAGGGGGCTCAAATCTTTTGGACGGTACAGAAGATCAGCACTGCATCTACGACTCAATAATGTAAGTCACCCGGAGGAAAAAGAGCAGCAGCATCTGGCCGATATTTCAATCAAATATTTGATGTTGTGTTTATTGCTCTCCAGACTGTTTAGGTGACCTTGCGTTACTAAAATATCTGCATTTCATTCATTTTACTGCACCTTGCAGAATGCCCTAAATGTGACGTGGTAATGATCATCCTGCATTATTTTGACCGAAATGGTAGTCTGAAG
>JBBPCX010027106.1:0-16383 GCA_037974365.1 Hydrocynus forskahlii | reverse complement strand
ATCATTAACACATAGTTGTCACCTTTGAATATACTGATTGAACATGTCTGTGATTGAAGAATATTCTGTATGATCAAAGAAACTAATGTGAATCAATCGGTGAACTAAACAAAGAATCAAATGAACAAATGAATCATTAGAATGAATGAAAAGGAATAAAACCTGAATTTTCCACAACATAACTAAGACAGTAAATTGTCAGATGCTTGTTGTGGCAGCACAAGACTTTTCATCTGTCTCATCTTCTGATTATGATTCGTATAACAAAGATGATGAAGTTTCTGTGAGCATGGACTATTGATTGCATGTAAGTATGCAAATGAGGTGTTGATTAGCTTAAGTGTGGCCAGTGATGTACTAGTGACCTCTCCTGGTACATGCTGTATAGTACATGTTCTGATTGGACTGGCAGCTGCTGACTCCAAGCGCTAATGGATATTGCAACATCTGGGTAGGATTAGAATATTTGCCTCTAATAAACAAAGCCTGAGAGCTTAGAGATTTTTTGCTCATCCTTGGAGATTATGAGTTAGCCAGTCCTTCAGTTATTTCTCATATGCATTATGCTTATTATACTCCTACTACTCGGTTATTTTTGCCAAGTTGTTTAGTTATGTTATTCTTTAGCAGAGTTTTTGAATATTAAACAAGTCCACCTGTTATTTAGTGGGATTTTTTCTGACTTTACAGTCAGAGAGTGGGGATTTATTGGAGATTTAAATAATAAAAAGGCTATTCAGTATAGTGTGTTTTTGCCCACATTATTGTTTGCCCAGGATTCGCTCTGAGTGAGAAGTTGGAGGGGCCTCTCTGAGCAAGTTTCCATAAGTGCCCTTGAAGAAGGATAGGGAAATCTAGACAATACATAAAGGGTGCCTTTTTAGAGGGCCCCAAACTGTCCCCAAATGGTCATGAGTGTGGGTTTTATTTCAGGAAGACATGAGATTTGTATTTGGCTGTGAGGAAGTCATTCAATTCAATTAAATTCAATTTTATTTATTTAGCACTTTTTACAACCAAGTTGTCACAAAGCAACTTTACAGAGTCCAGGTCTGAGCCCTTAGTGAGTAAGCCAAAGGCGACAGAGGCGAGGAAAAACTCATTCAGCTGGAGGAAGAAACCTCGGGAGGAACCAAGACTCAAAAGGGGAACCTGTCGCCCTCAGGTCGACCCAGAGAGAAAGGAACAAGAATCTTTATGGGGATAAATAACAAGAGAAGGCCTTCATGAACAAGATTATAGACACATAGGCCATCTACGGCTAACAGAGTTGGTGTCCATAGTGGTAAATATTGTTGGAAGAGGAACTGAGAGTCTGTAGTCCATAAACATCAGGATCAGGAGCAACAATCTCTGCTGGAGCTTTAGGTAGCGGTTGTCCCAGCTTGGGGAAGGGCCTGAGTAGAGCTGAAACCAATCGAGGGCAATTTCCCACAGTGATCAGTCCGGCAAATATTCAGCAGTTCCCTTCTGAGAAAACAGAGGAGAGGGTTAATTCTGCTCAAATTTGCAGAGGATTATTTATATTGAGGAGTGCAAGTTAAGACTCCAGCATATCTAGCTAGAGGAGCCTAGCTAGAAAGGGCAGAACCAAGAGGTATGATGGACATGAGAGCACCCTGAGACACCGGCACACCTCCATTCCACTGTCACAAACCTGAGTGAAAGTGAAGGATGGTGGGGTGACAGCACCAGTGTCCCAGTTTACTTGAATTCTCTGTGCCCACTGCCTCCCAGCTCTACATCTTTCATCTAACAGGAAAAAATAATTACAAAAAGCCTGGACTTAAAAACTGAGACTGTATCTGAGTCCCAATTGTTGTTTGGAATAGCATTCCAGAGCTCTATATGAGAACGCTCTTCACCCTGCTGAAGCTTTCATAATTCTGGGGACAAGTAAGTGGTCATCACCCTGAGATCTGAGTGACTGTGGAGGTTCATAGTAAGAGATAAGTTCACGGAGGTAATAAGGTGCGAGGCCATTTAGGGCTTTTTATGTCATTAGTAGAAGTTTGTAGTCAATATGAAATTTGATTGGAAGCCAATGAAGTCTTCATAATATTGGGCTAATGTGGTCGAATGTCCTGGTTCTAGCGAGGTCTCTAGCTGCCGCATTCTGGACTAGTTGAAGCTTATTTAGGTTTTTGTTGGAGCAGCCTGACAAGAGGCTGTTACAATAATCAAGTCTGGAAGTAATAAAGGCGTGGACTAATTTTTCTTCATCATGGAGACATAATGCACTTCTTAATTTAGTAATATTTCATAGATGAAAGAAACCTAATTTAGTAACAGTACTTACGTGTGTGTCGAATGAAAGATCGGGATCCATAGTGACACGGAGATTCTGTACAGTTAACGTTGGAGAGGCTGAGGTGCCAGCAAGATCAAGCATTAGACCTGACAGTTTGTTTCTAGCAGCTTTCTGACCTAGAAGAAGGACCTCAGTTTTATCTGTGTTGAGAAAGTTATGTGACATCCAGTCTTTTATGTCTTTAATGCGGTCCCCAATTTTATTTAATCTAAGATTATCATCGAGATATAAAGCTGTGTATCATCTGCATAGCAGTGGAAGCTAAACCCATGTTTCTGGATAATCATCCCTAATGGCAGCATGTACAAAGTAAATAAATGAGGTCCTAAAACAGAAACTTGTGGGACACCATATTTTACTTTGGTGGGTGCTGAGGATTGCTCGTTAAACTGATAACGGTTGGTCAGGTATGATTTAAACTAGGGCATTAACAGAAGTTGCACAAGTTGACGCCCCCTGAGAGAAGTCGACTAGTCATGTGTTTTTTTCTCTCTCTGTGTGCGCGGTTGTGTACGCAATATAGAGTTTAGATCGGGCCCAAAAAATGAAACCCGACCCTACCTGAGCCCGTGCACCTCGTGTCCAAGCCCAGCTCGGCCCGATACATTAACTGTAATTATCGGCCCAAGCCCG
The DNA here is from genome assembly GCA_037974365.1 of Hydrocynus forskahlii. Taxonomy (NCBI): domain Eukaryota; kingdom Metazoa; phylum Chordata; class Actinopteri; order Characiformes; family Alestidae; genus Hydrocynus; species Hydrocynus forskahlii. The sequence continues at coordinate 13,439 of JBBPCX010027106.1, read as the reverse complement.
ATTAAACCCGACAGTTTTTTAATACGTGGGCCGTTATAACACATGTTCTCAGCTGTGGGTGCGTTCGTAAACTGACACTCCAAGTGCTTGATTACGGCCCGGCCCGGCCCGGCCCGAGGACAGTGACAGGAAATATCGGCCCGACGGGCTCGGCCCGTGTTCGGGTTCGGGCAGAGAATCTAAACTCTAACGCAATACAATCTCTGCCTCTGATTGGCTGATGCTGACAAGAGTTCCGTGACTTAACCAATTATTATAGTCCCTTCATAAAAGGTCCCGTTGGTGCAAGTGAAATCTAAACACAAGACCACAAGACAAGAGACATGGTAGCAGAGGAGACAGATACACATCGCATGTGTGGAGATAATGAACCATAATGAACATAACTGGTGGGCCATGACTTTCTCTAAAATCTTTGATAGAAATGGAAGGTTAGAGATAGGTCGATAGTTTGAGAACTTGCATGAATCAAGGTGCGTTTTTTTTTTTAACAGACATTTCATAACTGCTAATTTAAAGGATTTTGGTCGATAACCAATACTAAGTGAGGTGTTTAATACTGAAAGGAGAGGCCCGTTGATTACTGGTAGGACTTCTTTAAGCAAGCTTGTAGGAATAGAATTGAGTGTACAGGTAGAAGATTTTGAAGAGAGAATAATTGCAGAAAGTTCTGTTTGTCAGACTGGGTTAAAGGATGTCAGTTTCTCAACTACAGCTGAGATTTGAGCAGTATCTGAGGTCTCTCAGTCGGGAAGTCCAGGATCCAGTTGCGGAGGGAGGTGTTTAGGCTGAGCAGTCTCAGCTTTCCAATCAGATACTGAGGTATACTTATACTGATGGTGTTGAATGCTGAACTGAAGTATGTGAACAGCATTCTCACATAAGTGTCCTTTTTTTCCAGATGGGTAAGGGCCAGGTGAAGGGTGATGGTGATGGCAGCATCTGTAGAATGGTTGGGACAGTATGCAAACTGCACCCCTTGTGGGTGGCAATTGTGACTTAATGTGCCTCATGACAAACCTCTCGAACGACTTAATGATGATGTGTGTGAGTACGACGGGACGATAGTCATTGAGGCAGGACCCTGATAACGTCTTTGGCACAGGGATGATGGTGGTGGCTTTGAAGCACGTTGGAACAACAGTAGTGCTTCAAGATGTCTGTTGAAGGTGTCTGTGAGAACCTCTGCCAGGTCTGCACATCACCTGAGCACACAACCAGCAGCTTTCCGTGGGTTGACTCGGAGCAGAGTTTTCCTCACATCAGCCATGGTCAGACAGAGCACCTTGTCGTTGGGAGGTGAGTTGGACGTCCTCACTGCCATGTTGTTTTGGGCCTCAAACCATGTGTCGAAGTTGTTCAGTGCATCTGAAAGGGAGGTCTCACTGTCACAGGCAGGTGGAGATGCCCTGTAGTTGGTGATGGCCTGGATGCCCTGCCACATGCACCATACATCCCCAGTGTCCTTGAAGTGACTGTGAATTTTCTGGCCGTGGGCGCGCTTCGCTGCTCTGATGGCCCTGGACAGGATGGCCCTTTCCGTTCTCAGGGCAGCCTTGTCACCTGATTTAAAGGCTGTGTCACCGGTTCTCAGCAGCGCACAAACCTCTGCAGTCATCCACGGCTTCTGATTAGGGTGTGTGGTGATGATTTTGGAGACAGTGACATCATTGCTGCACTTACTGATGTAGCCAGTGACCGAAACTGGGTACTTCTCCAGGTTGATAGTCACCATAGGTTGCAGCCTCCCTGAACATGTCCCAGTCAGTGAGCTCAAAACAGTCCTGAAGAGCTCTTTGTCTGCTCCTGAACGGGCTTGGCACATCTGACAAGCGGTCTATAGGCTCGGATGAGCATTATGGACACGTAATCTGAGAATCCGAGGTGGGGGCGGGACTCAGCAATGAACGCACCAGCGATGTTTGTGTAAACACAGTCCAGTGTGTTCGTCCTCCTTGTCAGAAAGTCCACATACTAGTGGAATTTAGGGAGAACTGCCTTGAGATTTGCGCTGGCAACTATGAACAGTCTGTCACAGTGTGTGTTTTGGAGCTTACTGATGGCTCCGTACAGTTCGCCTAGAGCGTTGTTAACATTAGCATTGGGTGGGATGTACACCACGACTACAAGCATGGTGGGGAATTCCCTTGGTAAATAAAATGGCCAGCAGTCATCAACTCCAGCAGCAGTGAGCAGTAGCTCAAGATCAGCACAGCGTTCACGCACCAATCCGTGTTGATGAGTAACATTTACTTGTCTGTACTTATCCCTTATGTTTGCACATTTTACATAGAGCTTTGTATGAAAAGATGAGACACCCAAGGCAGAAACTAGAAACATGGAAACGATGGAGCTGTAATGTGTCTCCATTACAGTTCATTAAATATTTACGATTAATATTTAGCAGATTATTTTTTAACTGGCTGCTGATTATTTATTGAAAACGATACACAGCAATTCAATATTTTTTATGACTATTTCTTATTCCACAATGATCCATACTAATTCCACACGGCAGCATAGACAAACACTTCTGAGTGATCCTTGTTCATCATTGATGGATAACACCGCGGCAACTCCTGCTAAGCAGGCAAAACTTGATTTTACTTCGGCAGCGCAGAAAGTGTCTGAAGGTGAGCATAAAAAATGATTGCAGCTTGATACATGTCATGTTTGACATTTCTTAAGTTATGCTTTTTTGTTATTCAGATATGTTGCAAAATAATATTTTTTTACTATTCAGGAATTGTGTTTCTTACCTAAAGGTTACATTTCTTACAAAAAAAATAATTATTATAAAATGTTTTTTATAGAATGTAATAAAGATGATTCAGAAAGCTAAAAGGCTAGACTATTCTCATATGATTTTTTTAAAATTATTTATTATTTAAAGAGTTTAATTTCTTTTGTTTGTCCACTCAAGGTTTATAGGGATTTTAAGAAGTATTTAGTTAAATTACTTATTGAGTTATTAAGTTACTTTTCAGACACAGTAATTAGATAAGTATTTTAAATACAACATTGATTGTCATTAGTAATTAGTAATTAATTACTTTTTTAAAGTAACTTTCCCAGTACCGATTACAGTGCTCTTGTCATGTAATTTTTCTGTATTTTGACTCTGGAACTTACAGCTCAAATCTTTCAGCTCAAATTATGTTTGTTGTTTCCAAGATGTCAGTTCCAGTACAAGTCTTTTCCCCTTTTTACCATGCACATTAAGCAGCCATCACTGAAACAAGTGACAAAATTGTTATTTTATGGTTAATTCATGGCTAAAGGTATGATTCACTGGTCTTCTCTATGCAAAAGATCCAAGGATTCAATTTGTTGCGTTCATCTTTGACAGATTCAGCTAAGCCTTGGTAAATAAGCTGAGAGTAACTATTTTAACACAGAACTGAAGTAATGATGAGAAGAAGCCATTTCTAAAGAAACCATGAAACAGTCCTGAATGATCTAGGGAAACTGACAGAATTGAAGTAGTGATGGCAAGAAGCTATTTCTAGTAAAACTGTGAAACAGTATTGCATGTTCTAGGGACACGGATCAAATCAGAATTGGTCACAAGGTTGGTGATAGGAACTAGACATGCAAAGTATTCCATGCCTCTAAAAGCTCCTTTGGAGGTAACTATACACAAAATGGTTACAAATGTGTTTCCTAAGGCCTAGGATATTGTTTTAGGGTTAGAGTTTTGCCTAAAACAGAATTTTTAAAAATGTACTCAAGAACTCCTAAGTATAATGTTCTGAATGTACCTCAAATCTCAAAATCTCAAAAGAGTATGGTTTTGGATGGCAAATCTACTCTATCATTTCATAACACTACTCAAGATTTAAAGTATGCACAAAAAACTATGGATTTCCTTTTAAAGAACCTTTGAACTGAGCCTCAAGTCCTTTTCACAAGGCACCATAATATCTATCATACTGAAACCTGCTAGCATAATAAATACGAAGTATATGTCTTACAGATATAGTGAATGGAAATTCAGGAGTATTTACTTCTCAGTAAGAATTTGTTCAATGGAATAAAGGGAGAGATGAGGCAAGACTATTAAACTGTCAGATTTAATGAGGCTGATATGCATATCTGCAAATTACTTTAAGGAACAGAGCAAACATGATTTTCTTAATTATGGCAAATGAAAAGTAGCAAAGGTACTGTCACGCTGGCGTTAGGAATGACGGAGAGAGTAGTGGTGCCCAGGTGTAGCGTGGCGGATGAGCCCAGTCGCGGAAACACACAAAGGAGCTGGTGAACCATGCGCTTTACTCTGAGAACGCTCCAGAAGGAGTAGAGATTCCCACCACGGAACCTGCGTTCTCACACACACACAGGGAAGGGTAGATAAGGGTTGGTTAAGGGCTTTGGAGTACTCACGGCACCGTGCGAGTGAACCCTAATGTCTGGGTGTCAGATATCACCTGATTTCCTGTTTATATACCCTCCGCGTGCGTTACCTCCGATGACCCATGACGTCATGCGCCCTGGTGCGTGTGACAGTACCCCCCCTCCAGTACCGGCACCAGCCGGCCTGGGCTGGGAGGATACCCGGCGATGGTAGTCCTGGATGAGCGAAGGGTCCAGGATGTGACGGCCGGGGACCCAGGACTGTTCTTCCGGGCCGTAGCCTTCCCAGTCTACGAGGTACTGGGTGCCACGACCGCGGCGTCGTGAGTCCAGGATCCGTCGGACCGCGTAGACCGGACCACCGTTGAGGATATGAGGCGGAGGGGGATCCGGAGCCTGGGGAGACAGAGGGAGAGAAGGAAACAGGTTTAAAGTTGGAAACATGGAACACGGGATGGACACGGAGGCAGGCAGGCAGCTGGAGCCTGAAGGTGACACGGCTAATCCGTTGAACTATCTTGTACAGTCCGATGTAGCGGGGGGCCAACTTCTTGGAGGTGGAGTGGAGGCGGATGTGTTGGGTGGAAAGGTAGACCCTGTCACCTACGTGGTACATGCGTCCTAGAGGGTGCTGGCGGCGATGCTGATGGCAGTAGCGCCGATTGGCGCGCTGGATGGAACTGCGGACTTGGGCCCACACCCGCTGGCACCGGCGGACCAACTGTTGGGCAGACGGGACCTCAACCTCAGGTTCTTGGTGTTCGAACACCAGAGGCTGGTACCCATTGCAGACCTCGAAGGGGCTTAGTCCGGTGGCTCAGGAGACAAGGAGGTTGTGGGACAGCTCTGCCCAGATGAGGTAGCGTGCCCAGGAGCGCCGATGCTCCGATGCAAAGCATCAGAGGAAGCGCTCCAGCTGTTGGTTGGCCTGCTCCGTCTGGCCGTTCGTTAGGGCGTGGTTTCTGGAGGAGAGGCTGGTGGTTGTGTCGACCAGACGGCAGAAGGCTCTCCAGAACTTGGCCGTGAACTGGGGCCCTCTGTCCAAGATGATGTCCCTGGGGAACCCATGCAACCGGACTACATGCTCGATGATTAGTTCGGCCGTGTCCCTGGCCGAGGGGAGTCCGGCGAGAGCCACCAGGTGCACAGCCTTGGAGAAGCGGTCCACGATGGTAAGGATGGTGTCCTTTCCCATTGATTTGAGGAGTCCAGTGATAAAGTCAAGGGCGATGGGGGACCACGGGCAACGTGGGACTGGCAGAGGTTGAAGTTCCCCCGGTGCAGCGATGTGGTTCCAAGGCGTGCCCCTGGTGCACTCGATCTTCCAACCCCCACCGGAGAGGTGCGACAATGCGATTGGGTGGCAGGACAGGCACGGGTTCTGACGAGGGGCTTTCCATCTGATGTTGACGTGAGAGGGCGTCGGCTTTAGCGTTTTTGGACCCCGGATGGTAGGAGAGGTGGAAGTTGAATAGCTCAAAGTACAGAGCCCACCGCACCTGCCTGGGGTTCCGCTGTCTGGTCTGGCGGATGGTGAGGAGATTTTAATGGTCCGTCCAGACCACGAATGGCTCACTGCCGCCCTGTAGCCAGTGACACCATTCCTCTAGAGCCCACTTGATGGCGAGCAGTTCGTGGTCCCCTACCCTGTATTGCTGCTCGGTGTGGCTGAACTTTCTAGAGAAGAAGCCGCATGGGTGCAGCTTCTGGTCTGGACCTCGCTGTGAGAGGACGGCTCCTACGCCCACATCGGAGGCGTCTACCTCAACAACGAATGGTTTGGTCTGGTCTAGGTGAGCGAGAAGGATGGGAGCTGAGGTGAAATGGTGGCAAAGATCGTGAAAGGCTTGGATGGCGGCTAGATTGAGAGTGAAGGGTCCAGAGGTGGGTTTGGTGAGGGCGGTGAGAGGTGCTGCAGTCGTGCTGAAGCCCCGGATAAACTGCCGATAGAAATTGGCGAACCCCAGAAAGCATTGTAGCTGCTTGAGTGTTCTGGGCAGGGGCCAGGAGCGCACAGCATCCAGCTTCTGGGGATCTATGGCCACACCCTGGGGGGAGATGACATACCCGAGGAATGTGGTGTGGTGCTGGTGGAAAGCACATTTCTCCAGCTTGCAGTACAACTGGTGGGCCAGCAACCTCTGGAGGACGGCCCGGACATGCTGGACATGCTCCGCTTCATCTCCGGAGTAGATGAGGATGTCGTCTAAGTAAGCGAAGCACCATCTACCCAGCATGTTACGGAGAATGTCGTTGATGAGACTCTGGAAGGTGGTGGGACTGTTGCTTAAACTGAAAGGAATAACCAGGGTCTTATAGTGGCCGTTGGGGGTGATGAACGTGGTCTTCCACTCGTCACCCTCCCTGATGCGGACCAGGTTATACGCGCTCCGGAGGTCCAGCTTGGTGTAGATGTGGGCTCCGGAGAGGGCATCGAGCGCAGTGTTAGTCAGGGCGAGAGGGTGACGGTTCTTAATGGTGACTTCGATGAGCCCCCGATAGTCGACACAAGGGGGAGACCGCCGTCTTTTTTCTTCACAAAGAAGAACCCCGTGGCCGCAGGGGACGAAGAGGGGCATAACGTGCCGTTACGTAGGCCCTCCGCAACTGACTCTTCCATGGCCTTCTGTTCCTCCTTGGAGAGGGAATACAGATGGCTGTGGGGTGGTACCGCGCCAGGGAGGAGGTCTATGGCCAGGTCGTAGGGGCGATGAGGCAGCAGCTGCACAGCGCGATGCTTGCTGAACTCTGGACTCCCCCGAGCACGTCTCCACCTTAGCCTGGGAGCAAGGTCGGCCCCCACTGCAGAATCTTCTCCTGCCGCCAGGAGATGTGTGGGTCGTGGAGTTTGAGCCAAGGGTGGCCCAGAATGATGGGAGGACCAGACAAGGTGGTGAGCAGGAACTGAAGTTTCTCGTGATGGTCCTCAATTATCAGGTGGGTAAGTTGGGTGCATTTGGTGATGGGGCAGTTGGACAGGGACCGACTGTCGATGGCGGTGATGTGGACTGGCGGAGTTGACACCTCAGATCGGATCCCCAGCCAGGCAGCAAAAGCCTGATCAATGAAGTTGCCCGCCGCCCCAGAATCAACGAAGGCGGAGGCCACGATCCGTCAGTGGCCCAGCTGGAGACCTACCTGGATGATGAGGTGCGAAACGGTCGGTAGGCAGGAGGTGGCGACCTGCAGGCCAGGTGAGTTCCTCCACCTATTCACCTGGCCTGACTGTTTCCCGGACGGAGAGGGCAGATGGCTCGATGGTGGTTAGGGGAGGCGCAATAGGCGCAAAGGCCCTCACGAAAATGACGTTCCTTCTCTGCCAGAGACAGGAAGGTGTGCCCTATCTGCATGGGTTCCCCGGCTCTGGAAGAGTGGGCCTCAGAGTTGGGGGGTGGAGAGGCTCAAGCCGGGGCAGATGCAGAGAGGGTGGCGTCGGGAATCCGGGTCCTCAGCCCTGGTCGAGGGACGGTGGTGAGCCGCTGGTCGATGCGCAGGGCCAGCTAGATAAGGCCCTCGAGGGTAGATGGAATCTCTCGACCAGTCAGCTCATTCTTCAGGCGGCTGGCGAGGCCCTCGTAGTAGGTGGTGCGGAGTGCTGCATCGCTCCACTCTGTCTGGACCGCGAGGGTCCGGAACACCGTGGTATACTTACTCACACTCCGTTCACCCTGGTGGAGGTGATAGAGTCAGGAGTCCACCACCACCTCACTCTCTGGGTGCTGGAATGCGGCCTTCAGCTGCTGGGTGAAGTTCTCTTAGGACTGGGCCGTGGGGCCGCCAGCTCTCAAGACCACAGTGGCCCACTCGGCTGCCTGCCCAGCGAGGAGAAAAGTGAGGAAGGCAATCCGGCTTTGCTCGTTGGGGTAGCGACTTGGCTGAAACTCAAAAAGTAAGGACAGGTGAGTCAAAAAACCTCACATTTACCTCACATCCCACTTGTCGGGGAGGGCTATTTTAGGAAAACTAGGTGGCTGAGAGGGAGCAGGGATGGGTTGGACCGCCGGCTGGGGTGCCGGTTCAGCAGGACGTGCCACGTGGACCTGCCGCAGAGCCGCGAGCTCCGCATGGAGGGTGGCCACCTTCTTGCGGAGACCCGCGACCTCCTGCTTCAGATTCACAATCTCGACGGCCTGCTGAATAACGGCGTCCCAGACACGAGCGAGATCCGCTTGGCTCACTGGGGACCCAGACATTCTGTCACGCTGGCATTAGGAATGACGGAGAGAGAAGTGGTGCCCAGGTGTAGCGTGATTTCCTGTTTATATACCCTCCACGTGCGTTACCTCCGATGACCCGTGACATCACGCGCCCTGGTGCGTGTGACAGGTACAGTTGGTCAGTCCTCACCGTCAGTTGCCTAGCAGCAACCTCTGATGCAAATTCACTTTATTTCCCATTGTTGAAAGGCTTATAAAAATGTTCCCACTTCAAAGCTTTCCATGACTACCAATTCAAATGAAATAATTGGTCAGAGTAACTGTATATATGTGTACATACATGACTGGATCTAGCTTCATATTTTTTTGGGCCTGAGGTGAGGATGCAGGGGAGATTTTTGTATCTGAAAAATAGTAAAGGTTATTACCGTCGCTATGGAGATTATGCTCAGGCTTTAGCAAAGCATACTTCTCCAGGCCCCATTCTGAAGGGGAGGAAAAAAGGCTCTCATTGCCTCTTCGTGTTGAGCATGTCGTCAGACTTTGAGACGATTTGCTAACCAAAGCAGGCCTCAAGATTATCCCTCATTACAGCTTGGCCAGGCTTAAACCTGGTGTCACTTTCGGCTTTGGTGTCAGCAAACTTGCAGATGCAAAACATGCTACTTCTTTGGCAAGAGCACATTATATCTATATTTAAACTACCAAGGTTAAAAATATGTCCATTAAACAAGATTTTTAAAGTCATGGCCGGCTATGGAACAATGACATTGACATGAATGAGTGCTTTATATTTTGCAAGCAGTGAATATTACTGTAATTTTGTCATACTGAATGAAGGAACATAGTCTACAAATGATCTAGTATTGTTATGATATAGTTATTCCAGTAGATGTTTCAAGCATATACTTATAACACAGTGAAATGAAACAATGTTCTTCCTTGACCATGGTATAATACAAAGAACAACAACAGATCACAACAGGACTACACAAAACTACACAAGTGTAGAGAAGAGAGTGGGGGATGGGTGGGTGGCTGGTGGTTTTTGGATGCAGCAGATGGTGTACATTGTCTGCATCTGAGGAGAGAGCTACCCAAATGGTCTTTTCAGCACTCCTTTCTATCCTCACCAGGGTCTTCTGAACTGAAATGGTATAGTTTCTGTACCTTGCCAGGATGCAGCTACAGAGAATACTCACTGTAGTCCATCTGTTGATTGTAGTGACAGGACAACTTCACCGCATAAACGGGAAAATGGACGGAGCCATGTATCTTACAATCCTGAGTGACAACCACCTTCCCTCTGCCAGGAAACTGAAAATGGGTCGTGGATGGGTGTTCCAGCATGACAATGACCCAAAACATACAGCAAAAGCAACAAAGGAGTGGCTCAAGAAGAAGCACATTAAGGTCATGCAGTGGCCTAGTCAGTCTCCGGACCTTAATCCAATAGAAAACCTGAAGCTCAAAGTTGCACAGAGACAGCCTCGAAACCTTAGTGATTTAGAGATGATCTGCAGAGGAGTGGACCAAAATTCCTCCTAAAATGTGCGCAAACTTGGTCATCAATTACAAGAAACGTTAGACCTCTGTACTTGCAAACATGGGTTTTGCCACTAAGTATTAAGTCTTTTTTTGTTAGAGGGTTCAAATACTTAATTTTCACTTAATGAAATGCAACTCAGTTTCTATCTTTTATTTAAAGTTGTTTTTTCAATTTTCCTTTTCATGTGCTATCTGTCACTGTTAAACCTACCATTAAAATGATACTGTTCTGAGACTTTTCATTTCTTTGTCATTGGACAAACTTACAAAATCAGTGAGGGGTCAAGTATTTATTTCCTCCACTGTATAATACGTTGAATGGTTGGGGCAATGTACAAACTGAATGGGGTCCAGTGTGAGGGGGACAGACGTGATTTTATATGAATCATGAGAGTCTCTCAAAGCACTTATGATGATTGGAGTACAACAGGATACTAGTTACTGAGGAAAGGATGATAGTAAAGGCTTTCAGGCATGCTAGAATGATGGTCGTGCTCAGATATTGAGGATGTCTGTAGGGACATCTGCCGAGCTGGTCTGCACATCTTCTGAGCACACAGCCAGGAATGTTGTGGGTTAATGCTAAACAGTGTCCTCCTCACATAAGCAGTAGTCAGCCAGAGCTCCTGATAGTTGGGAGGAGTTGTTTTTTTTATTCATTCCTCATTGTCATTTCATTCTGTGCCTCAAACCTGCATCTGGAAGGGAGGTCCTGAAGTCAGTGATGGCCCACATGCACTGTGTAACCAGGGATGAACTTCTGCATTGTGTTGTGAGAGAAATGACACAAAACGAGTACTGCTGCATAGAAGTTTTATTTTCTCTGTACAAAGCATATAATAATGAAAATGTTGGTCCTCCACACATTTACGCCTCCAACTCCTTAAATAGCCCACAAACATAGTGTCACAGCTAGTTAAACTAGCCTAGGTAAACATGGCTGGAATTCACTGTGAGGCTAACCCCCCACATGTGACAGGACAGAAAGAAACTACACTGCATTTCCACAGAGAAAATGCAAAGTGTGCTTGCTCAAACTTAGCATTAGCATTAGCATGAGCATAGCATTAGCGTTAGCATAGCATTAGCATTAGCATTACATTAGCATTAGCATTACATTAGCATTAACATAGCATTAGCATAACATTAGCATAGCATTAACATAGCTTTAACATTACCATAGCGTTAGCATTATTGATAGCATTAGCATAAGCATTATGAGCACTAAGAGCATCCTGAAAGACCCCAGCCACCCTGCACTGCCACTTTTTACTTTCCTGCCAGCCGGCAAGAGACTCAGGACAATTTGCGTGCACACAACACAATTCAGGAACAGTTTTTATCCAAGTGCCATCAGGCTATTCAACACACAGTAACTGTGGTTCTCTCTCTCTGCAACAAATCTGTTCTTCACCCTATGTGTAATGCTGGAGAACACAACAACTTATACTGCACTGTCACTTCACACTTTACACTGCACTGACACTTTGCACTTTACATTATGCAACTTACTTCACATTATGCACCGACACTTCACGTTATGCACATTCACATTATGCAACTTAGCCTGTGATTATTTTTTGCTGCTGCACTACTTTGTCTTCTATGTCTTTTATGTCTCATGTCTTATGTTCTGTCTGCGAAGAGGGTTTTCAAGTAAGCATTTCATTGTGCTCTGTTTGCTGTAATTTGTACATAGGACAATAAACCTCAACTGCAACCATAGCATTAGTGAATGTGTGCGTCTGTGTGTCCCAATACTTTTGTCCACACAGTTATGTATTACAGCTCTGTCCCAATACTTTTGTCCATATTGTTCAGTTTAAACAGGTGTGTCTGTGCAGGCGTGGCTGGGGGTCTCATATAAAGTTTCATAAGGTTTGGTCACTGTATGGAGCCTGAAAGTTTCTTCTTCTGAAACTGCATTCATTTCAATGGGGTTAAAAATGAATGGAAGGGAATGGGGGGAAAAAGGGATGAGCGAAAGACAAGGAAAAGACAAGTGTGGGTCATAACTGATCACGTATGTGTGTTGGGGAAGTTGGCCTAAGGTCTCATATGAATTTTCATAAGGTTTGGTCACTCTATGGAGCCTGAAACTTTCTTCTTCTGAATCAGGCATTCATTTCAATGGGGTTAAAAATGAATGGAAGTGTATGGCAGCCTTGCAACATCAGGCCTGGAATCTTAAAAGTCCTGCAGGAGTAGCGGATCCAAGATGTCCCAAGATGGGACGCAGGATCTTTCCTCAGGCCCATACTCCTCCCAATCGACCAGGTATTCCAGGCCCCGGCCATGTCAGCAAACATCCAGAAGACAACAGGCTGTGTAGGTGGGGGATGATCTGTGGTCGAAGAGGATCCACAGTAGGTGGAGATAGTGGGAATTTGTAGGCTTTAAGTAGAAGCGAGACATGAAATATGGGACTGACTCTCAAAGAATGGGGTACCACTGATAGACAACTGGATTTACTGATAGGCTACTGGATTGACTGGCCTGACCATTCTGAATGAAATAATGCAACAAGGTTCTAATTTGCAATTGTTGGGGTTGGCAGGGAGACCCTTCATTGATAACCACACCAAGTGTGTGTGTGCGTGTGCGTCTGTGTGTGAGAGAGTGAGACTGCGTGTGTGCACAAGTGTGTGTGCGCGAGAGAGAGTGTGTGTGTGTGTGTGTGTGCTTATGTATGTACAGTACTGTGCAAAAGTCTTGGGCACCTATGAAAATTGTTAGAATCTATTTATATCAGCAGTGGGTTCCTTTCTGCCAGCAAAAACACAAGTGAACATTAGAATAAACAAAAACGAACAAGAAAGCAGTAAAAAGTATCCTTTTTTAAAAAAATGAGTTGATATTTTGTGAGCTGGTTAGAAGAACACGATTTTGGTTTCAGATTTCTGCTCATTGCCTCCAGTCATTGTGTGGATTTATAAAATTCCATAAGCAGCACCGCCCAATTTAATCTAATGAAATAAAACCAGCCAAACCAGGTATTTGTAGCTAAAATGAATATTGGACTTCCGTGAGGAAAGAGGTCTGGAAATGGTTAAGAGAACACTTTGCCACACATAATACCACCCTTTACTGTAATAATGTTAATTGTATTTATTGTAATATGAATATGAATGTAATATGAATATAAATGTTTTAATGCTAACATAACACTACTGTCCAGTAGTAAACAGGTTTTAAGTAGAATTTTCCCGGCTGCCTAAGACTTTTGCTCAGTACTCTGTGTGTGTGTGTGTGTGTGAGAGAGAGAGAGAGAGAGAGAGAGAGAGAGAGAGAGAGAGAGAGAGTGTGTGTATGTGTGTGTGTGTGTGTGTGTGTGTGTTTGTGTGTGTGTGTGTGTGTGTGTGTGTGTGTGTGTGTGTG
>JBBPCX010027086.1:0-16386 GCA_037974365.1 Hydrocynus forskahlii | reverse complement strand
TATGTATGTATGTATATAACTGATTCTGATTATATATATACTGCACCCAGGGAGCAGTGTGTGGGGATGGTACCACGGTCAGATTGACCGTCTGGCATATCGGACATTTCCCCGGTGGGCCGACGTACTATTTGGGCCGACACAATTTTATTTATTGGTCTGACCGGCCCATAAGACTCATAAATAGGCGGCGGACTGACACTGGGTTGGTTCAATCAACTTTTTAAACACCACCACTTTCGCTTTAGTCCATGTGCCTGTGTAAAACATTCGCCAAAAAAAGTCAGCACAGGAGTTTATTTCCTGACCACCGGCCCCTGAAACACTCACCTGCGGCCCATTGGTCCATCTCTTTACTGACACGGGGCTAGCCCAATCATATCTTTGAACTCCTCCCCCTTTTGGCTCTGTGCCGGGTGCAGTTTCAGTGGATTAGGTGGACAGAGAAATCGTGAAGAGGGCGCAGATAAACTGCGAGAGAGAAAAAGTGCTACTTCAGGCAGGCGCTGCCAAATGTGCCAAAGTTATTAGCTGTATGCAAAGGTATGGTGATGACACACCAAATAAAACGCGGTTTTTCGGCCGCGTTGGTTGTCTTGTTACATTTATGAATGCGTGTGAAATAAGCTAGTAATAATCGCCAGGAGCCGTTAGGAGAAGGCTATTTATAACACATTGTGTACACAGGCTAAAACAATAGACCTTTAAGTTCTTTTATGTCTTCCATGCTGAACTAAATCGTCTTACTGAACGTGAGAACATTATGTTTTTAACTACCATTTATCAACATTAACAGTGAGACAGCAGTTAATTATCTATTATTGGTTGGTGAGTTTAAGGCGACTTTTGGGGCTTGGTGTTAGAGGCAGCTTTTCTGTAGGTATTTATGAACAATATACAGACATGACATCCACACCTTTTAAAATCTCTCCGTTTCTCCCTGTCACAGGCACACACATACAGAATGCCCTGTCTTTGTTCGCCAAATATTCATTAAAAGATTCAGCCGCAAACTTTTTGACTGGGTAAGTTAACAATCTTTTGAATACTACTTTATTGAATACTTCTTTTATTGAATACTACTGTTTGGTTGAATACTACTTCGTTGGTACACATTCATGGGAGCACAAAGATGGGTGCTGTGCGTAATTGTATGTGGTGGGCCGTTCTACCCCCAGTGCCAGGGCCATTTTTTTGTCCCAGTTCAGGTGTTACCATGCTCAAGGGTACCTCACTGGTGCCACAAGCAGTCTTGGGATTCGAACCAACAAGCTTCTGGCCACAGGGGCAACTCCTTAACCACCAGGCCTCCATCTTAGTGGTTTAAATGGGAAAACCCCCCAGATTTTCAGTGCAGTCTCAGATGTCCTGACCCCATTAGACCATGTCTTCCACACTGTCTTTCCATGCTGGTTAAGAATAATAATAAAATAATAAAAATAAAAAATAAATAATAATAAAATAATGATAATTAAAATAATAATAATAATAATAATAAGTGCCACTTGCATAAACTGATCACCCAATGATCTGATGATTAGAGACAAAAAATCGTTCAAATCTGTACATTTTATGGAAAATTTACCTTTAACACACAAAAGTGACCAAGTTGTGGAAAAACTATCCTAATGACAGACAGCGTGTTAAAGCTCCACTTTAGTTCAACTGGAAATTAAAGGAGGAAACGCGAAACAGAAAAGGACGCAGGAGCTGACACCAGTGAGGTCTGGATGAAGGCCCTGGATGAAACTTGATGTGTTTGCTCACACGCTTCCAACCTTCTCTAAAATATAGATTTCACAGACAAAACTCAAAACGTGAAGAATGCAAAGAAAATCTTACTCTTAGTAACACAGCTCCTGTCCTCCAACACAGAGACGTGGATAGCTGATCAGACCTTCTTCTCCAGATCTTCTGCTCCAGGAACCCCGCTCACAGAGTTGGTGCCACCTCCTGGACTGCAAGAGCTACTACCTTATTTCTAAACTCACCTTTACTGGGACATACGTCTCCCGCTCGAAAATATATTTTAATGCGCCTAATATGACAACGAACATTTTTAACACCTGTGTTTAATGAAATAATATTTAGTTTATAATAAAAACATGAATGAAGATGCCATTATACTGTGATAGCTGTACCTCTTTGAACACACAAAACTAGAAATGGAAACCCATACGGTAGCATTTTCCAACAAAGCAGCACAATTTTGACCAAACCTAATTTTGCTGCCCTCAGCTCTAGTCCTGCCAGATTTGCACATTTGAAGTAACACTCAGCCTGCATTGGGACAAATACGTCCCACTCAGAAATAAATTTGAATGTGCCTAACATGACAAAGAATATTGCCTTCAGTATTTTTGCAAAAGCTGGGCGCATTTAGGAAAGGTAGCATTTTTCAACTAAGCAGCACTACTTGGGATACCGGTGTGACATATTGACCAAACCTAATTTTGCTGCCTAATTGTTATGGCTAATTGGTGTATGTAGACAGGGACAATTACAACCCAGATAACACCATGTTATTGATTCAATATTGAATTATGCATTGATTAATGGTCAGTGTTGAATTATCAACGTTGAAATTAAAACAATTTTGCTCAAATTTTCAATACTGAACTTTCGATAGTACCAAAACCTTTATTCAACATTGATATAAGGTGACTTTTTCAACACTGAAAATAAGATGCTGAATCAACATTGATATTACTGAAAATATCCAACATTGAAAGCACCTTTGCCAAACTTTTTGTTGTACACTTAAATTTACCAGAAAATTCAAGGTATCAGCCTTTACTATTATTTGTGCACAGTTAAGTATAATTTCACCAACAACAAAAAGGAAAAAGATAAGACGAAATCTTTATTTTGAGTTATCTGGATGAATATGTTATGTGTTTGTTTCATTGCATTATGGAAGGTACAAATGTATTTTGTGTTTTGGCGCCACCCTTAGGTGAAACATCAAATTGGCGGTTTCATGGGTTTGTTCTCATTATGTCTTTGCACCTTGGTAGGTAGTGTTTTTTCAGCATCTCTAAAGTACTTTCAATTTTATGCACTGAAAACGGTTTTTGATATGGCTGATGTTGGCCTAAATAAATTCCGTTTAGACTAATGTTTTTTTTAGTAGTTTTATTTTACTTGTGAGTTCCGTTAATCCCAGAAAATCACCTGTTGAAAAAGTTTGCTGTTGTGTTGTTTTGGGTGGTGGCCATTACGGAGCATGCGGTAAATTCATGATCTCTATAATTCCCTCAGATCAAGCACCATTGTTCCCGCTCACGCTCCAGTTATTTTATTTATTTTTTTTTGTCATTTATATGCAGGTATGTACTTCCATAATGCCATTTATTTTGAGATGTTCTTGGTCATTTGTACTTGGTTTAATTAGCACCGCATTGCTAGCCAATGTGCTGTTTCACAAAATGGTGGATTGTAATCCGTAATATGCAGTAACATGTAGTGCGCATGCATACTATGCACGTTTGTGGGGGAGTAAATACCTAGTTATATATGTATATTTGTGTTTTATAAGGATATTAAAATGCAGATTCTGATATTTCTGAATATATATGTGAACACTTAATTGATCATTTGATAAATGTAATGTTGCATATATGAGTCATTGTCTTTGCACCTTACGAGGAGAGATCAAGCACCATTGTTCCCACTTGCGCTCCAGTTGTTTATTTATTTTTGTCATTTATATGCAGGCAGGAGAGGTATGGAATAAATAAGCATTGCTGGCAACGCAGATGGTGTTGTGGGATCGTCATTAAACGCAGTGTGTGGTAGCCTGAACAAGACAACCTGGCTACACAAGTACAGCACTAATAAGAGTGCATAGCGAGTGAGATTAAATATTGCTTATATTGTTCAGAGTGTACAGCATCAGTGGCAGCGAGAAGTAGTAATTAAATATTTGTGGACATATGGTTTGTGGAACAGTTCAGTCCAGCCTGCTTATTGGTGTGATGTTGAATCTGTGTTGAGAGTTCAGCAGTGTGATGGCAGTGGGATAGGAGCTGTTTCTCAAATGGGTTGTGCGGGCATACAGAGATCTGTAGCACCTGCGTGGCAGCAGGAAGAAGAATTTGTAACCAGGATGGGTTGGGTCCTTGATTATTTTCTCAGCCCTGTAGTGAATTTCATTCAGAGATGGAAGCTGGGTGTCAGTGATCCACAGGGCAGTTCTGATGATGCGCTGCGGGATTTTCCTGTTCTCCAAGGTGCAGCCAGAGTATCTCGGTCTCTGCAGAAGGTGGAATAATTTGGAGTAATTTTTTGGCCATCATTGATGTGTTGATGGTCCAAGACAAAGGAGTGCATTTTATGACAGTACATGTCACTAGACTTGTAGCCAGGACCGCCTAAACCAAGACCAAGACACTACCGAGACCAGAGGGTATCAAGACCAAGACAAGACCAAGAAAGACAGAGTCAAGACCAAGACAAAGTCGAGACGAGACCAAGACCAAAAAAAAGACTCCCTTAACTTTTGTGTGCTGTTGAGGACTGACATGACGGGTACTGACTGGTCCCAAAGTCATCTGACAAAACAGCTAACACCTCCAACAACTGTCTAAAGAATGGGAAATATGTAACTAATTTCTATTATACTTAATTTGTAGATAAAATTGTAACATCAAATTGAAGCTACACAATTATAAACTTGAAACTGCATCATGTCCCATTGTAGCAGTACTAGCCAAATTACACTGTATGATATCAACTTCCCTGAAATGGATTAGGCCTGTTAAGTCAAAACAATGTGATATGCAGATGTTATTTAAGTCAATGGTCACGTTTATTTAGTCAAACAATACCATTTTAAGTAAAATACTGTAATCAAACAATATTAAGACATGCGCACACATGAATCAAATGCAAACTACAAATACTACATACCAATACAAACTGCACATCAAATTGTGCATTAATAAGAATAAGGACAAGTGCTTAAAAGATTCTGACATCTTGACGTCTGCAGTGGCATGTGATTACAACACACTGCCAGTGATATCAAGCCTGTTTATTACCTCCTTTCAATGAAACAGCAATGTCTGCTCAACTTCAGTCATAACGGATATGCTTCATAAGTCACAAAAATTAACCCAGTTCTTTGGACTGCTTGCCATTTGGTTAAATGGGGTAGCTTATCCAGCTTACTAGTTTATCTGGACATTGTTACAGAAACCATGGTCCCATTGCGAGTTGTTGCATTG
Source organism: Hydrocynus forskahlii (assembly GCA_037974365.1). Classification (NCBI taxonomy): domain Eukaryota; kingdom Metazoa; phylum Chordata; class Actinopteri; order Characiformes; family Alestidae; genus Hydrocynus; species Hydrocynus forskahlii. Next base: position 11,158 of record JBBPCX010027086.1, on the reverse strand, counting down.
GTGTGAATGCTTCAGTTTTTAGAACGTTTCAGCAAGTTGCTGGTTTTTAGAATTTTACAGCTTGTCGTCATGAATCTTCGGTTTGAACTGGCCATGGTATCACACTCTCAGTTGGTTGACATAGTCAAAGATCCTTAAGTTAGATTCTAGAATTAAGACTCAGTTTTGCCATCTGTGCTATCTGGGCCAGAACCATAGACCGCTCCGATCTGGGCTTTATCGTCGAGAATGCCTGTGCTAGTCTAGCAATGTTATAGAGACATTCTTGAAATGCCCATCCTTCCTTAGGGGTCAACAACCACATAAATATGCCCATTAAAGTCAATAAGAAACCACATCATACCAGCCCTAAAGTGCTCAATGAAATGGTTTTGGTATATTTTTGCTCAATGAATTTGCCAAAATATCTAAAGTTAGTGAAAACTTTTAATGTGTAAGTAGCTGATAGCCACTGATAGAGCTAGCTACCTGTACTTAGCATGTAGTTATACTCTTCACCAGAAAAGTTAAGTCTGCAGAGAAGCTTGCAAAAAAATCTGTCCCTAAATAATTTATACCATGCGTGTGAGAAGAACACATGATAAATAACAATGATATATATACATGATCTGGTCATCTGAGGTTGGAAAGGTAGGTAAAAGAATTTGAAGATGGGTAGATGGCTACTGGCTAGCTTACCTTTCAGAGTATTTACGCTCCAGGTGCCTGGTGAAGGTTGAGGTAGTCCCGGCTGTCTCGGTCAAGGAGACTTTGCAAAATCTGCATTTTGCCGATTGCTTCTTCTTTGAACCTGTGCTGCAAAAAAACTCTTTGTGTTCTATGAATGCAAACTTAATGACTCAAGAATTCGCAGACATTATTTCTGTTACTTATTGACTAGCCTACTACTGCTGACATTACCGTAACTGACTGACTGGGCTTACTGCTCACTGTGATGCTAGATCTAATGTTTAACTAGTGCTACACTTGTGTATTTTGATTGGATGAGCGCCAATGCCTGAATCACAAAAAAATACATGTATGTCATTGATTGGTTGCATTTGAAGGGTTGCATTTAAAGGCTGCGAAAAGCAAAATAATAATAATGTTGCATTATGGAATGTTACATTGTGTGTCATGGATACTGTTTGCTCCAAATCTCCCGACCACTATGTCGGTCTGAGACAGCAATACCAAGACAGCGAGACCAAGACAAGACCGAGGGATCCGAGAACAAGACAAGACAAGACCAAGACCAAAGACCATCGAGATTGTGACAAGACCAAGACCACCTAAAAGTTTCGGAAAAAATTATCTTCATGTTTGGAATCTCATCAAACTTCCCACCAAAACCTGAAAAATCTGAAAACAGATGTTTTTTTCCAAAACACCTATGATTCATTTTCGCGTGTTACAGGCATAGGCGAGTGTAGTGTTCGGAGTCTTGCCCAAGGAATCTTCTTGGTGTGGTCAGTCACCCAGGGTATCGAACCGCACTCTCCTGCTTGAAAGGCAGCGATGTTATCCACTACACTAAGCAACCACTATCACAATATTAACTGCTTTCACAGGAAGTGATTTGGTCATAAATATGGAAAACACATATTAGTCCTGTTGTCCTAAAACTTGGAAATGAAAAAACATAAAATTGCCTAACTCTTAATGCACCTGTGTCTCTTTACACTACTCAGACGACAGTAATTCTTTCCACACTCGAAGCTGTAGTATGGCCTCTCCTGTGTGTGTGTGCCGATGGATTTTGAGACTACCCTGCCGAGTGAAGCTTTTCCCACACTCCATGGATATGGTTTCTCTCCTGTGTGAATGCACTCATGACACTGAAGATGACTACGCCAATAAAACCTCGTCCCCAGTCTGAGCAGATGTGACATCTATGAGGACCTTCAGTTTTGTGTGTTCTCAGAGAGTTTTTGTTTTGGAGAGTTAGAGCTTCTTCCAGATGCCATGACCTCATATAGCCTGTCCCGATTTCAGCAGCATGGCACCTCTTGATGGGTTTGTGAGGGTAAATTTAAGCCATATAAGAAGGCAGACACACAGAGTAGAAGACTTGCACCAGGACATCATTTATATCTGGAGGGAAAAAATATTTTAAACAATGAAATGAAATCACAACATGGAGAGAATGAAATAAAAAGGGAAAACATTCACCCACTGCAATGCTTATTAATCCCTGTTGTGGAAGACTTAATTTAAGACCAAACTGTTTGTTGCTCCATTTAGATCCAGGCCATACCAATGCGGATTTTTTCTGGGAACCGAAATAATCTTTCTTCCATAAACGCAGCACTAACGGGAAACTACAGATATCCTTATTATTTATTCCTAGTGCTATAATAATAAAGCAATAAGAATAAAAAATTAAGTAATAAATATAAAATAATGTATTTATGATGATTCAGTTTGCTTGACTATCCACTCTGTGCAAGGTAGAAAGCTTATTAAATGTTTAAACTGTAGCGATACAATAATTTTGCTGCTGTAAAATCAGCATTTTGTCATATTTTAAATATAAATCTAATATAATCTGTTTCTTAATGTATTTTCTTTAGAATACAGTGCTTTTTAATATCGTAAGTGTAACAATGCATAATTATGTGGATATGAATATTAGATAGTATTTGAAATATAAGTGCAATATAAGATCTCCAGAAAGGCAGGGAAAAGCCCTGTAACTTACTTTAAAATGAAATATGTTCCCTAAAACGGTGGACAGAGTTACAGACCCATGACACCTTTACCCAGTTAGCTAGCGGCTAATGACCACCACTACTTGTGCAGTTAATAAAAGGATAGGTAATGTTTTGTCGCGCTGTTGTCAGAGGTGTTCACAAGTCAAGTCTCAAGTCTTTGTGTGGCAATGTCAAGTCAGGTCTCAAGTCTTTAGTATCAAGTCCAAGTCTATGGGGTGCCATTTGTAAAAACAGCTTAACAAATTTAAAGGTGTCATTACTTAACAGGGGGCTGCACTGCCTGCTGGGTTATCCCCTCACCAACACAGAGGGTTTGCCTTAAATGATCTTAAATCTAAATGTTAAATATGAAAAATCACACATATCACACACTCTAAATGTGAAACTTCACAGTTAGATAGGGCTTGGTGACATCTTTCCAAGGATCCCTCCTTTAACATAATAGCCCTGGGAGATCCGGAGTTAGCCGAAAACCATTCACCTTGGACAAAAGTAATGGGACGCCGGGACGAGGTGAATGATTTTCGGCTAATAACACCGGATTATGGCAAACAAGGGGTCGTTGGAAAGAGTGTGAGATATAAATAAATAATTCCATGAAATGAACATTGTTTACAGTTATGACTCACGAGTCACAACACCCAAGTCGAGTCAAGTCAAGTCACAAGTCTTTGTTTGTGCGACTTAAGTGTGACTCGAGTCCGAGTCTCAAACTCAGTCCCCATCTCTGGCTGTTGCACAGTGCACACACAGCATGCTCATTTGTTTCAGTTCGTCAGTTGCCATAAGACAACTTAACAACGTGTACATAATAACCCAATACTCCTATAGACTATAGTGTACGCTGTACATACTACTTACTGGTTTTTGTTGCATCAGTCTGCGTCTCCCAATTAATTGGTGTGTTTCCCCTACAGCTCCGCACCGCCCAGCGGTAAAACTGCCAGTGGTCATCATGTGACTGATGCAAGCCAGATCCTTTTAATTAGCAAAATTGTGATTGATAGTTAAATGTTATTGTTGAGGGGCACGGGCGGGACTCCACATGCACACGCATAAAAAAGCCTCAAGAAAAGGGCACTTGGGGTACCCAAGGGGAAAGGGGCAGGTGCTCAAGACCCCTCCGCCCCCCTGCACGTGCCTGCACACCACTGTGACTTCCAAGAATTTATCATCACAATTAAAATGACATTCTGGAAAAAAAAACAAAAATCTGATTTGTGCTCTTTAGCAAATAAAAAAGTGACTTTGTATAGTATTTTATCCCCCTAATATTAAGTGAAAACAACGATAAATACATGAACGTTGTACGACTTTAAGAACTGTTACATGTAACATTAAATGCAAGTATCTCGAAGTTCAGATGAGCAAAACATGAGATTGTGTTATATAGTTTTTATAATTTTCCAAAAATAATTCAACGAAATAAATACTATCAATATTTGGATCACCTTGTGGTGAAAAAAAAAATTATTGCATTCAATACATTACCCCTGCAGTTTCAATCCTAATGGATTAAACCCCTATTATACATTTAGGAAATTTAACAACGTTTAACAGAGGAGACTTATATAAAAAGCTAAAGAGTTGCACAGTTAGGATGTTATCATTGTACATATCCAAACTAAAGCAAGTAATAAACCGTATTAGCCCTTCATTATATCATTCCGTGTAATTTTCTTTCCTTTGATATAAGCAAAAGCACCTTTAAATCCGGCTCTTCTCCCCTCTTTTCTTGCCTCTTCTTAAGTTTATTTCTGGCATCTTTTGTTGCCTGAGAAAGGTATTCCATGATCCTGACCTTCATCTGTTTTAGCCCAGCCGAAGCTCGGCTGTCTTTCCAGATCTTTTCGCGATGTCTCTGTGAAGTGAACTGGATAATTATTCTCCGAGGAGGCCTCTTTTGGTCAGTTCGTGGACCCAGTCTGTGCGCGATGTAGAGAGTTGATCAGCAATGTCTGGCGAAACTTCATTGAACAGGTCAATGATGCGATGTTTCACATTTTCACCCTCAGATTCCTCAATCCCAGCGACACGCCAGTTCCGTCTTCTTTTGTAGACGCACAGCTCTTCACACGTAGAACGGAGCCTGCTGCTTTCTTTTTCTAAGCATGTCGCTCTTCGTTCGATTGAATCGACATTTTCCGTGACCACATCCAGTTGTTTGCCAAGAACTTCAAGCGAATCTACAACGTTTTTAATTGACAACTTCTTGTCATTTATGGTAGCTTCTACTGAGTGTATACGTAGGGTTTCTTCTTGCATTTTTTCGATTATTTCCTGCAACTAAATGGGATGAAGATTTGGCAGATTCGGTTTTTTTTTCGGCTTTTTTGCTGGGTGGTTATTAGGAGTTGGGGGTTATGGAACCAACTGCAGATCCTAATTTACGTTTTCCTCCGGCAACCTATGCATTTTTGTGCGAATTTCCTCATTAGTTTCCTTCATAGCTGAAAAAATCTCCTTTAAACGCTTGATGATTAAACTACTTCTTCTCTCGTTCAAGTAAAATAGATTTAAAAAATAAAAATTAGCCCATTTGAATTAGCCGCGAAACGAGCGTGCTATTCAGATGCCATCTTGGACGCCCCCCAGGAAGAGGCACATTTAGCCAGGAACAAATGTGTGTCAATTATTGTGTTTGTCTCTTATTTATTTCATTTGCATTTAAATGGACATCACAGTGGCACTTGAATTGACACGTGTATGTACAAGGACAACATGCACCACAACGGTCAGTATAAATAAAACATTTAATACACGTCTGAAAGTGGATGGTGTGCTTTTCGGCCCAGACGGCCGTGGTTCGGAGGGGAGGGACTTTTCCAGAACGCACAGATAGCCAGTCTGCCCCGATCCATAGCAGAGGGTCCAACAAGCAGAAGGCCTTTTTGGAACATTTTCACATTAAACTTAAACTTTGTCCTCGCTTTACAATTTAAACATCTCTTTTCATCTTGTAAATATGCGAGTCTCTTTCAGGAACACACCCACTTTTCATTGAATTAACGAACAGGATGAAGTATATGCCTTGTTGTTCAGTTATGTTTCCGATACGACTTTGACAAAGGAAATTCCTTCTTCTAGTGACATCAAAAATAGAACTAAGCAATCCAACCAAATGGAACAATAGAAAATGAAAAAGATTTGATCTTTTGGAACATTCAATGGAGCATTCGAAGAATGCCTATCAATTCAAAGTTTTCAATAAACGTTCATTAGAAACCAGTGGAACCTTTCAGGACAGTCGATGACAATGAAACACTATTTGGAAACGGCCACGATTCTCCCTTCTAATAAGAACCTCAAAACAGTGTTTCAGAAAAGACAAATTACCAGGGTTTCAGAACATTCCAAAACATGTTTTGAATTTGCAATGACTACCATCTTGTCAACAGCTTCAGGGCTTCACTTGATCATAAACTGTTGCCATTTCATGATCATCCTTGAATATCTACTCAGGGCATTCCTGTACAGAATAAAGTGGGGGTACAAAGTGAGAAAGAATGTTAAAACAGAAAATACTGTGACGCGTATACAAATTTTATATACATGGTAACATTGATTTATTTATATTTGAAAAGATTCTGCCATATAAATTGGAAGTCTTCAGTTTTATTCACCAGGCATATTCTATGGCTTTACCAGATAGTATACTTAAAACAGTTAACCAGGATAATTGTAAATTTATTTGGAGGATGAAAAATATAAATTATTTCAAATAAAAATAAAATTAATCTGGTAAACTGATTTAATCATACAATTAAGGGAAACAGTTACATTGTAAAAAGAAGGTGGATTCCAGGCCATTGATTTTGAGTCTATGAAAGACACCTTAAATGTAATGTGGTTACAAAGTTTCATAAATCAACATGAAAGCTATAGGTTTACCCTACTTGCAAACTTCTTATGGATTTCGGAAGTATAGAAATTCTGCAGAAATTTAATTTGGAGATCAGTAAACTGCCAGTTAATCTATGTACAGTTCACCAACAAGTCATCCCTTACAGGAATCTATAAACTTTTGTAAAATGTAAACATTTTAATTATATGGTAACTTATGTATTTATCTATACTTGGATTTTAGTATCTAACGTGGAAGTCAGGCATATTCAGACATATTCACCCAGGATATTCTCTGGCTATTCCTGATAGTATATTTAAAACAATTAACAAGGTTCATTTTAATTTTATTTGGAGGAAGCAATATAATGCCTAATCTTTCAAATCAAATTTATAATTTAGCCATACCATAAAAGAAACATTGTTAACCTGTAAAAAGGTGGTGTATTAAAGGGGACATATTATGCAAAACTCACTTTAGTTATAACAGGTCTATGGGCTACAAAACATGTTCATGAAGTTCTTTGCACAAAATCTCTCTCACATAAAGAGACTCACCAGCTCTATTCCTGACAGTTTCAGTCCCTTTCAAAATGAGCCGTTTAAGGGCTCTGTCACTTTTATGCAAATAAGCTGTTGTTGGCCATGCCCCACCCATTTCATGCTAATGCTGCTTGTTTAACACACATGAAACAGAGGCGCTATCCAGCCCTATATGAGTCGGACCCAGAGCAAGATGAACACAACACTTCACGTGTGACTTGCGTTGCCTGTAGCCATAGCGCTCGGCGTCTTATGCTTGCTCGTAAAAACAACAGACAAAAATGGCGGATCTTCAAATAATCTAGTGACTCAAATAGAAACACAAAAGGATGTAAAAAGTGAGTTTTGCATATGTCCCCTTTAAACATGTTACCCTCTCTTGATCAGAAGATAGTACACTGATGAAGAAAAGTGTTTCATTTTAAAGTAATGGATGGAATAAGGGATATTTGACGTGCAACCCAGAGTACACTGCTAAGCTAGGCTTATTAACATGGACAGGTTTCAGAAGATTTTAAGTATGCTCAAGAGCCCTGGGGTTGAATAATAGTGTTAAACCATGCACACACAACTGGATAAATTTTAGATAACCTTTATATATTAAACAAAATAGACAAGCTACCAATAACTCTGAAACAGCAGCAACAATTTACAAATGCATTTTTAAACCAATGAAAATAAAATGTGCCCAAGAAAAAAACTTTTCGTTTTCAGTCTTTGACCTCAGAGGTTGAACTTATGGTTGGGGCCCATTTAATTCTTGTCAGTATTAGTTTCCACTCCATGGAGTGAGGGCAGGGGATCCTTCGTTCCTCCTAGATGCTTTCATTTTCAAAAGTTGGTTTAGGCAGATGTAATATATTTAACATTGAACAGATCTAACATTCATTTGCTTAGCCCCTTAGCTGCCATCCCCCTTCTAAATGCATTTGTGTCTGTTGAAACTGGAGAGAGAAGTGAAATTCTTCCCACACTGTGAACAAAAATAGGGCCTCTCTCCTGTGTGAATGCACTGATGTATTTGGAGATGAATCTGCTGACGAAAATACTTGTCACACTCTGTACAGTGATATGGTTTCTCTCCCGTGTGAATACGCTGGTGCTTTTTGAAAAGATCCATTTCCTTAAATCCCTTGCCACAATCTAAGCAATGATACGGTTTCTCTACCGTATGAATGCGCTGATGACGCTGGAGATGACTCTGTCGAGTAAAACTCTTTCCACACTCTGTACAGTGATATGGTTTCTCTCCCGTGTGAATGCGCTGATGTGTTTGGAGATGACTCTGTTGATGAAAACTCTTTCCACACTCTGTACAGTAATAATGTTTCACTCCTGCATGAATGCACTGGTGTTTTTTTAAATATCCTGGATCTTTAAACACCTTGCCACACTCTGTACAGTGATATAGTGTCTCTCCCATGTGAATGCGTTGGTGGCGCTGAAGATTACTGTGTTGATTAAAATGCTTTCCACACTCTGTACAGTGATAGGGTTTCTCTCCTGTGTGAATGCGCTGGTGTGTTTGGAGATGATTCTGCCGACTAAAACTCTTCCCACACTCTGAGCAGGTAAACAGCTTCAGTCCTGTGTGAACCCGTTGGTGACGTTGGAGATTACCCCGGCGATTAAAACTCCTTCCACACTGAGAGCAGGGATAAGGTTTCTCTCCTGTGTGAACACGCTGGTGCGTTTGGAGATTATGCAGTCGACCAAAATTCTTCCCACACTCATAGCAGACGTGAATTCTGCCTTTAGATTTCTGTGTTTGTCTCCGAGAGGTTTTATTTTGGACAGTCTTAGAGATTCTTCTGGCTGCCATGTCCTCATCTATGGTGTATTCTTCTTACAGGGACCTGCTCATTTGGTTTTGAGAGTAAATTTAAGCTGCACAGGAAGGCAGACACCGAGCAGAAGACTAGCACCAGGATGTCATTTTCCTGGAGAAAAGAAGAAAGACTATTTTGAAAACACATATAATGCAAAAAATGTCCATATTCAATTATTCTCTGGTTGCACAAAAGGGAGAAAGAAAAAAGTATGTAAACCTTTTAGTATTTGGTGTGATCATCTTAACTGCATCTCAACAATAACTGCAACTAAACTTTCGAGAACTCTTTGATGAACTACTTAGTTAATGCCATGATACTCTCCCACAAAAACACTTCAATCTCATTTTTGTTTCACTCAATGTGCAATTTTTACGGATTTTGGAGGTGTAGAATTCCATCAGAAATTTTGAAAACTGATGTATAAACAAAATTTCTCCCCATAACACACCAATCTTATATTGCAAAGAGTGCACTATCCAAAAAGAAATAGATGTGACAACAGTTATGTATCTTCTCTCACCTCTAAAAAGGAAGCGCATAGCACAGGAATGTACCATTATTCAAAATCATTCGTTTCGGCCCCCCAATTCTTTGTTTCGGCCCCCATACTCTTTGTCCCCCCCCCTTTCAACGACCACGACCGAGACGAATCCCCGCCCCCCAAACCCCAACCCAAACAGAAACAGTTCCAGAAATGGCGCTGAACTCAGTTACAGTTGTTTTTTTTTTGGCTTTTTTGTTTGTGTTTTAGAGCCTTAGAGTATTTTGGTCTTGTTTCTCAGGTGAGATCTGGCAACACCACACAAGAGCTCAGAAGCTTCCCATCCAAATTTGGATGAAACGCTGCTTCAGTGTTCTCTCACACGTTTTCCTCCTTTTTAGAAATGTACACTATGCAGAACAATTCTCTAGCACTTCTCTAATGAAAAACAAGCTGTGAACACAGTGGAGCAGAGCAGAACATCGTACCTCCAGCACTGCAGCTCATGCTCTTCTCCCTCCAAACATACTGTGGGAGCGGAGGTCTGGATCTTCTTCTCTGCTGTGGGTTTGGAGAACCAAAAGTGTGGAATCAGTGCCATCTGCTGGACTGCCCAGCCTTCACGCTACAACCACGTGATAAATGACTGGCCCAACGGCAGACTTTCAGCTTTAATTTGAGGGTATTTACATACAAATCAGGTTAACAGTGTAGGAATTACAACAGTTTAAATATGTGCCTTCTGCTTTTTCAGGGACTAAAAGTAATGGGACAATTGGCTGCTCAGCAGTCCAGGTATGTGTTATCCCCTCATTTTCTTATTTACAAGGAACAGATAAAAGGTCTAGAGTTCATTTCAAGTGTGCTATTTGCGTTTGGAATCTGTTGCTGTATGAGATCCAAAGAGCTTCACTATCAGTAAAGCAAGCCACCATTAGCCTGAAAAATAAAAACAACCCCATCAGAGAGATAGCAAAAACAATAGGTGAGGCCAAATCAACTCTTTGGAAGATTCTTAAAAAGAAAGAATGCGCAGGTGAGCTCAGCAACACCAAAAGACCCGGAGGACCACGGAAAACAGCTGTGGTAGATGACCGAAGAATTCTTTCCCTCGTGAAGAAAAACCCCTTGACAACAGTTGGCCAGATCAAGAACACTCTCCGGGAAGAAGGTGTATGTGTGTCAAAGACAACAATCAAGAGAAGGCTTCACCAGAGTGAATACAGAAGGTTCACCACAAGATGTAAACCACTGGTGAGCCTCAAAAACAGGAAGGCCAGAGTAGAGTTTGCCAAACAACATGTAAGAAAGCCTTTACAGTTCTGGAACAACATCTAATGGACAAATGAGACAAAGATCAACTTGTACCAGAGTGATGGGAAGAGAAGAGCATGGAGAAGGAAAGGAACTGCTCATGATCCAAAGCATACCACCTCATCAGTGAAGTATGGTGGTGGTAGTGTCATGGTGTGGGCATGTACGGCCACCAGTGGAACTGGTTCCCTTGTATTTATTGATGATGAGACTGCTGACAAAAGCAACAGGATGAATTCTGAAGTGTTTCGGGCAATAATATCTGCTCATATTCAGCCAAATGCTTCAGAACTCATTGGACGGTGCTTCACAGTACAGATGGACAGTGACCCGAAGCATACTGTGAAAGCAACTAAAGAGTTTTTTAAGGCAAAAAAGTGGAATGTTATGCAATGGCCAAGTCAATCACCTGACCTGAATCCGATTGAGCATGCATTTCACTTGCTGAAGAC
>JBBPCX010027076.1:0-16387 GCA_037974365.1 Hydrocynus forskahlii | reverse complement strand
TATATATATATAAACATGTTTTTGAAATATCAGAATTTTTCACAACTTACAAAACGTCTGGCTGCGAACCAACAGCATGGATGACGTGTTCCGCAGCAAAACTGGGCTGTCTATAGAGATGCCTGAATATCGGCATACTAAACTCGGATATAGGTCGATGCTGATATCGTAAAAAATGCTAAATATCGGCCGGATATATCAGCTGACCAATATATCGGTCGACCTCTACTATGTATAGTTAAATAGTTACTGGCACTTTGCTTGCTTTACTGTGATTTTGTGCGTATTTGACATTTCAACCAGAAGCAGTCAAATACTCTCCATCATGAGGATTTTTCTGTGTTGGTCAGTCAGATCATTAAGCTTTGAGTTGATTGGTCAGCATTGTCAACAGTGAGGGTTATGATGGACTAGGATTTAGTGGCTGCAGTTCTTCACAGGTTTTAATCATGACATAAAGTATTTTTTGGTTGAGCTTGTTTTGTCCTTGCGGTTGCACTTTTGCTAGTTATTAGTAGTAGTAAAACTTTCTGCCTACAAGTCCACATTCCTGCACCCTGTACTAAGTGGTTTCCGTTGTGTGTCTCTACCCATTCTCAGAAAGAAGACGTCTACCTGGTGGAGCACAGTAGCGGGATGCCTGTCTGTGGGCAGCCCAACATTTTTCCGCTCAGGGGCCCAGGAGTTTGGGGAGCCTGGATGGTGGAAGCTGGTTCAAAACCGTCCACCAACACTAAGGCCAGATGGGGAAAAGACCACTACAGCAGCTCTCAAGGCCAAAGGTAGGACTGTTTGTTGGTGGGGCATTTCTATCCACTGCACTAAGTACAAAAACTTCTGGTATAAGAAAACCAAAACTGTGCTTCTTACTTTGATAATCAGTCCTTTGAAGTTTTAGTTTATGGTTTTTCGGGCATGATCAAGACTGGTATCAACAGATCCCAGTGGTACCTGAGAGTGTTCTCTGTTTTTGGTGACACTTGGAGCAGAAGCTTAAAATAGCTAATAAAGACTTCCAGTAAGCGCTGATTGTCTTAAAGTCTGCTTTAGTTCATTTTGATATAATTTCACCTTAGAATATGTTGTGAAAGCTGACAATTGCAAAGCTGACAGTCTTTATAAATGTTGTGTATTTAAGTCGGTTTTCATGGAAGTTTTATGTAGGTGTCATGTACCCTTATGAATCCCCGACTTCACTGCAGTGTTACAGATCTCTTTGCTAAAAATAATTAAAAAAAATGGCAGTTGACAAATCAACATACGGTTTATATTTGGGTCATGTAGTAGCTTGCTGATAATGTTTGGGCCAGTTTTATGTTTTTTTTTTTTATCCAGTGTTAGGATGCCTACACACTTCTCAGTTTATTGGCAACTATATTGGAGTTACCTAGTTACTGCACATTACATAATCAAAGCTGTATCTTAGTCCTCATAGCACAAGTGGAATAAAAGACCATTTCAGCAATTGCTGGATTAACACACACTTAAATACTTGTTCAAGATTTGAGACATTTTTAACATGTGTTTTTATCTCCATCTCCCTCCAGCTGTGTCCAAGCCGTGTCTAGACCCCACCATCACAGTGGAGGGCCTGCGAAAGCGCGGAGGGCGTAATCCAGTGGAAAGTGCCATGCAGCTGAAAGAGAAGCGCTCTCGCACGCAGGAGGCCAAAGAAATTCGCCGGGCGCAGAAAGAGGCTGCTGGCTTTCTGGACCGCAGTGCATCCTCCACACCCGTCAAACTGGGCAGCCGTGGCAAGCGACCTGACCTGCTGCTGGAGAGGGGCGAAGTCATCGACTTTTCTTCACTCAGTTCATCAGACAGAACACCTCTCACATCGCCATCACCGTCCCCCTCACCAGATTTCTCTGCACCAGGAACTCCTGCCTCTCACTCGGCCACGCCCAGCTTGCTTTCAGAGGCAGACCTTATTCCTGACGTCATGCCACCTCAGGCACTGTTCCATGGTGAGACCCTGCAACGCTGCTTACAGCTGTGATGCTCAGTATTGCAGTTACTAGTGACACTAGTGACAGTATGAGAATACCTTCTATTGCTCAATAAAAACATATTTAACGCTGTATTTACCATTACCAAAGATTGTCATTAGAGATGTTCCCTATAGAGTTTTCTGACTAGTGATGTTTGCCTGTTCCTATTCAGTGAAAAGGTGTATGTGTGTGTGTGTGTGTGTGTGTGTGTGTGCGCGTGTGTGTATACATATATATATATATATATGTGTGTGTGTAATGTTGTGTAATAATGCAACATGTGTGACTCCAGATGATGAGGAGCTGGACGCTGAGGGTGTGATTGATCCAGGCATTGAGTATGTGCCCCCTCCCAGCATGCCCCTGGCAGTAGGTGCACTCTTTGTACGGAAGAAGCAGCAGCAGCCCAATGAGCTTATCAAACAGGAGCCAGAGAGTGAGGATGAGGACCTGGGCCGTGACGGCGAAGATGGGGAAGGGCAGGATAATGGCTTGCGGACTCTCACAGCTGCCGGGAGTGAGCGGAGGAAGGAGAAGGGTAGGTTGGTCAGCAAAAATTAAATGTGTGTTCAAATCTTAAATATGTAACTAAAATTAAATGACACAATGTGTGTCTTTCTCTAAAAAGAGCCGGCAATGCTGGTATCAAACCATCAACTGAACTGTCAGTTCAGCAAAGACACTAATTCCCAAAATTTTTTCAGTGTTTTCAGCTGACAGGCTGTACGGCAGCTGTCAGCTCGAAGCTAGCAGTAAGTGGACATGATCACACATGGACATGGAGAAGCATTTAACAGCATAAACACAATGGTCCATCTGTATTTAAATGCAAAAAATGAAGCAGCCAGCGTATAACGTCCTGTAGCTTGTCAAAAATGCATTAAATCAAGAGTTCATTAATTATGTAACTGAATTTAGACAAGGGAGATAAGATCACACACACATGCAAAGGAGTGATGGGTATTGACAGAAACAGTAGTTAATAAAAATTGCAAACAAGAGCTTTTAATTGCACCTAGTTGTTTTTTGTTAGAGTAGGGGAAGAGTGTTCTTCCCCTTTAGTGGGATTTTCTATTGGACAAGACATTTTACATATGAAAAGAATGTATTTTCTCTGACATGTACAGTTTTTGCTTTTTGAATGACAATACACAGCAGCCAGTCAGATTACAGGTTGTTCACATATCAGTCTCAAAGAAAGAATGTGTTCAAATCAAATGGATGTTTTGGATTGTAAGACTCTTTAAACAGAGGGCTGTTTTCTACTCCTGAATGAGTTTCGTGTTTCTTTTGACAGCCCTAGAGAAGGTGGAACCTGGGCCCCGCTATGCCCTGCTTGGCCTGTATGAGGAGCGCATGCTGCTGCGGAGGCTGGAGTCATGCCCTCAAGCACTGGCCATCACCCCACAGGCCAAACGGTTGCGCCGCAAGCTCCTGGTCCGGCAGTCCAAGCGCGAACGAGGGCTCCCCCTGCTGGATGCTGATCAGGCAGTCAGTGCTGCCCTCAGCCTGGTCGGGGGCGTGTATGGATTGCAGGCGGGCATAGTCAACCGCGAGAGTGGCAAGTATAGGACAACCAGCCAGGACCTCCGTATACTTGATCGCTTTCAGGTAACACCACATACACTTTTAATATCTGAATGTTTTTTTAGTTAGCACAATGACTGGTGTGATTAATTATGCTACATTATAATTTATCATCAGAGTATGTTTTTCTGAGCATAATGTGGATTTAATCAGTAAAACACTCTGTTTCATTACAGAAAGAACATTATTAATTGTGGTATGTTGGATTTAGTTCAGTTGGGCTGTAAAAAGTATTGTGATATATTGTTGCTAAATGACCTACCCATATGCGTATTAGGGCCTGATTGGAAGATACACATTTTAAAGGGGCACACTTTTTCTTTGAAACTTTCTTCTATATTGTCATTCAAAAAGCAAAAATTGTACATTTTTGATTGAATGTGTCAGAGAAAAGCTATTCCTGTTATATATCTAGATCTATATCTGAAAGGGACTAAACTTTCTGCTATAAATGGCATCAGCGATTAAAAGTGTCTTAAATTGCTTAAGAGCTCCCTAGTTCAGTAGTTCAAGGAATGAGTCATTTTCCAAAGTGTCCCGTTGTGCAAATCATTCCAGTGCACTCAATATACCATTTAAACCAGTGAGCACTGACTGTTCACTATGCTCCCTGACGAGAAATAGCATTACATGTTCAACTCAATTTAAGGAAGGTTTTAAATGTGGGCAGCTGGATGGATTAGTGCCCCTGCAATCAGAAGGTTGGGGGTTCGAATCCCAAATGTTAATGTCACCACTGATGTACCCTTGAGCAAGGTACCATCCCCACACACTGCTCCCCGGGTACCCCTAATTGACAGCAGCCCCCTGCTTCACTTGGTGAACGGGTTAAATGCAGAGAAATAATTTCACATTGTTCACACTGTGTGCTGTGGTGTGTTTATGTGTGACTATAAGGGTTAATAAATTAACTTCAATAAAATTGGAATTGCTGTATGTCATCTAATTTGTCTCCTAACATTGAAAAACTTGTGAGAAAGAAACTACCAAAAAGAAAGGTTTTGTTATAGTAATTCAGGAAATTATCGCTTTACAAACTGTCTTTTATCCTCTTCTCTGACTGAATATTTCCTATGTACCTCGGCATTAGTACTTGCTACAAACGACCCAACAGAATGGTCTGTATCATGCTACTTTTCACAGTGTATGTGTTCCTTTTGTGAACAAAATGTGACTTCATAGTAGACTTTACAGGCTAAAAGCTGTTGGGCACCCGCAGAAATAAGGCTTTAAGCAACACATCAAGAATAAAACTTAACTGAATGATCATTTAATCACAAGTCGACCTTTTTTTTTTTTTTTTAGCTACAGCTCCCATGAAATGCTCAAGTTCCTCAGTCGGCTTGATGATAATGTAACATGCTGGCAGAAATGAGAAATATGTGATGTTAATTTGAATGAAGAAAAACGTTCATTTACAGAGTGAAACTGTTTCTGAAGTGAATGGAATATCTCACCTTAATCAAAGCCAGTTTATGGCTCTTCCCATTTACATCAGAAAATAACAGAAAACTGCTAGGGAATGGGACAAAACTGCTGATGTTTTGATAGCTGGTGGACAAAGAATCAACAAAGAAGCTGTACCCTCTCAATTTCCCTGGAATGATTATACCGTACGTGCATACCTGGTTTTTTTTTTGGGTTTTTTTTGGGAGCACTGGTCTTTCCCAGAACTTTGCAGCATCTGATTCCTACTCTGAGATGGAAGTATAGATGCTCAGCCTGCCTGTTTGTTGATCTTTATTTCTTTCTTTATCACATTATCATGAAAACACACAAAACAGGTCATATGAATCAAATTCTTGTCAAACAGTTGTCAAATGATCAGAGATCGCAAAGTTGGCTGGTTGGCAAGATGGCTAACCCTTTGTGGCTGTTTATGTCAGGTAGCAATTTACCTTTCTTTCACAATTATCAATGTATCTTAAGACTGGCTGCTAGTCCTGTTTACAGTGTGTGGATTTTTTTCACGTGATTATTTTGGGTTACAGGTCACATCCTCCAGCAGGAAAGGATTCTACCAGTCCAATGTCTCCTTCTGGCACAGACTTATGGGTTCCGATGCCTGCATAGACCAGGGAATCAAGAGCCCTTACACCTCCAGAACTCTCAAACCTTATATAAGGTACAGTGTGTCACATTGTCACATTTAACTGTCATCAAGGATCTAGTAGCAGCTAAACAAGCTGAACTGTTTTTGTTTTTGTTTTTTTGTCATTTTCGTAGCAACCTACAAATATTTCACTTAAGCTGAGTTGGCTTTGTAATGTGTGCACAGGAGAGACTATGAGACAAAGCCACTGAAGATGAGCTTGATGGCAGAGATCCGTGCGTACCCTCACAGGAACGACTTGTCCTGGGTCCCAGAGCCTGATGCACCCATAGACTACTGCTATGTGCGGCCCAACCACATTCCATCCGTTAACTCGATGTGCCACGACATGTTCTGGCCTGGTGAGCATCTTAAGAAGTGTTAACAAACACTGACCGTTTTCTTAACAAGCACCATGAGGCCTGGGCATGCCTGCACAGATCTTTAAAAAAAAAAAAAAATACCGCATGGTGAGGGCATAAATGCTCAAAAGACCTCATGGTGATTATATTACTGTATCATTATAGTCACTGAAGAGTTGGTGTGCGAAGCTGTTTGCACCAGTTCCAGGGATACTTTTTGCCCATTTTACTGATGAACCTGCCCTATGGTTAGTTATAATGGATGTGAGGGTCATAAACAGTAAAACCTATAAAATAAAATCTATAGCTCATACCCGTCAATTTGGGGATGTATGATAAAGCTGCATCAGTTTTGTGTGGAACTTTCTTTATCCGGTGTGCATTTGCAGCTAGATGCAGGCAGAAAGAACGTAATAATTTTTCATGAAGGAACACTTACCAACAGAACAGGACTGTTTCCAGCACAATGGAACGATTTCATGGGGAAAAAAACTCATTTATTAACAATCATTTCAGATGCATTACGAGGGAATAATATGGATGCATCAAGGTCGGTGCACAACACGCCTATGCTTATCCAAACATCTGGCTCCAGTTTTCTCCATGTTTTTTTCCTTCTCTTTAGCAGTGTATCTCCATGCAGTGGCAGTCATGGCACTTGTCAAGTAGATATGCAGTTAGTACAATGGACATCTTAACATACTGTAAAATCATAACACCCCCAAACGCCAGCACTGTGGTACATGGGACAGATAGAGTGTGGGAAGTTTGTTCAGTAGGTTAATAGCATATATAGATTTCTCTCCTCTAGGGAAGAAAAATTGGTTGTAAGAGCAAATAGCATGCAAAAAATCCTGTAATAAAGCTATGGCAAACAGACAGATCAGGTATTGAATGTTCAAGACTTTCTGTGGTGTGTGTGTGTTTCAGGTGTGGACCTGTCCGAGTGCCTGCAGTACCCAGACTTCAGTGTGGTGGTGCTTTATAAGAAAGTGGTGATTGGCTTTGGCTTCATGGTGCCAGACGTGAAGTATAATGAAGCTTATATCTCCTTCCTGCTGGTACATCCAGAGTGGAGAAGGGCCGGCATTGCAACCTTCATGATCTACCATCTCATTCAGGTGATCCATTCTGAAATGTGAGCCAACACACCATTCTGCATTTGCATAGCTTCTTAATTCTCTTTCTCTCTCTCTCTCTAACAGACCTGTATGGGGAAGGATGTGACTTTGCATGTGTCAGCCAGTAATCCAGCTATGCTGCTGTACCAGAAGCTTGGCTTTAAAACAGAGGAGTACATTTTAGACTTCTATGACAAATATTACCCAGTAGACAGCAAAGAGTGTCGCCATGCCTTCTTTCTGCGGCTGCGCCGCTGAGCTGCCCGCTCTGTCTGATTGAACGGCTGGACTTATCCCCAGTTGTTATTGACACTGAAGAAGCCCCATGAAGTAAATGACATCTGTCAATGCTGAATCTTCATTATTTTAGCCTTGAGAGAGATAGTATGTTGCATTGTGTGTGGTGACATTGGGGTGTACTGTATCTTGTGTCGTATTTGTGTCATGCTGGTGAGGGAGTTTGTGATCTAAAGTGCTCCCTTTCCCCCTACTATGGTCCTGAGCCAATGTTTGGGCACCCCCAGTCAATTTATGTTCTGGTTTTTTTTTTTAAATCAGAATTAAGTCAGTGTCCCATACATAAAATGCACCTCCACTTTTTTGTAGAATTACTGTTTATTTACTAAATGTAACACATTTGGGAAATTAAAAAAACATGAAATGTGGCTTGTGCAAAAATTAGGGCAATTTTTATTCAATGGTACATTTTTAATGTGTTAAACTTGGCAAATAAATGAAAATGCAAAAATGTTTTTGGTTTGTTCCCTGTAGAAGATATGTTGCAATTTTTCCTAAATTAACAGGACAAGTCATTTGGTCAAGATGCCCCAAACTTTCACATAAAAGTGTACACTGCAGGGATGCACGGATATGGGCATTATCGGGGGTACATTTTTATACACTTACACTTTTCTGCACTGTAGCCCTAATAATAATATCATAAACTGGTTTGAAATATTTGCCCAAAGAACACATTTTTCTGATTTTAATGTAATTATCTGCTGATTGACATGAGTCTTATCATTGTGCACCCTACATCACAGGTTCCTGTGTCACATCAGGATTACAGAACTAGCACGGGAGTGATTCACTACAAAGCTACATTCACTGTTTAATAATCGACTGGTTCTGTTAAACAATTTTAACTGAACCAAAACAATTCTAACCGTAACTGTAAGACACCCGAATAATTTGAACTTTTGAGTATTCGCTAGTTTTGTTGGTATTTGAGTATGTGTAGTATAAAAGCTTCATTTTTCAAGACACAACATTTGTAGCTTATACCTCCACAACTTTAAAAAGAAAGTTTTGTTGAAATATAAAATGTAAAAAAGAAATGGAGCTGATTTAACTTAAGCAGCCACCTCTCCTTGTCTCTCAGCAAAAAATCACTAGTATTTTAGTGATTAATAATATTTTATATAACTAAGAGGCTTACAGAAGCTGCATTTGAAAAAGAGGCTACATTCACTGTTTCTACCCAAAATATTGCACATAGGCAGCAGATTATCAAAATATTGCCACCTAAGGGGTGTATTTTGAACTGCAGAAAATAAAAATACTTAAAATTACAGATATTGTTTGAGTGAGTTTTTATCATTCAGAAATACCAACAAATATTCAAAGCATGTGAAGTACTATTTGGGCCAGGCCTGCTCAACTGAGACCACCTTCCTGCTACCATTAAAAACATCAAGAAACGGGTCCATGTTTAACTATCATAGTTGCTTTTGTTCCCTGCAGGCCAGCAATTCACCTCTGCTTTCGGAGCCTTTTTTGAATATATTGTGAATGTCATTCCAATAAGGTTTCTTACTTACAAAGAATAATCTATCTTGCTCATGTTTTTGTGTAGACCTATAGGTGAAATTCACGTCATGGCAGTTCAAGATTATTCATATGACTTCTCTCTTTTAGTTGCCACTGTACAAAAATATAATGAAGGAATAGTGCTTTACAGAAAGGTCTTTCACTTATGTGGGTTTCTTTTTCTTTTTCTCAGGCAAAATGGGCCAATTGTGTTGTGCTCTTATTTTCAAATTAAAATATTTGATGAGAAAAAGATGATGCGTAATGCAGTATGTAAATATAAAATATAGGTTTCAAAGTGTACCATTTACTTCCCTGTACACAAATCCATCTATTGAAACTAAGATGCAAAACCTTATTGATTTTTGTGATCCCATTAAAACCAACACATTTAATTCAATCTACAGCATTTTTGTAAGAAAGGCTTTTTTAAAATTTGTTTTGGAAAAGGGTTCATGACTTCAAGCTTTTGAGACTGTTGCAAATTAGGGACACCTGACAAACCAGCTAAAATCTGCTTGGTACTAGGGGAAGCTGTGACACGGCTTTAGACTAAACATTTCAACACTTTTGTTGGGGTGTCCTTATTTTTAGCAAACCTGATTAAACACAATTTTAAAAAAATTTCAGCTACCTCAAATCATTGGCCAATCCTTTTATTCTTAAAGTGTGAGAAATATAGGAAGTCAATATTTTTTTTAATATGAATTTGACAAAGTATGCTGGTGTTTTGACATGCTGTGGAACTTCAGTTTCAAGTGTATCAGCACTACATTTTTGTGAAGGTAAGAGGGTTTTCAGTCTGGGCTACTATTTGAAAGACTCAGCACAGAAAATCATAAAAGATCATTTCATGTTTCGGTCTTGAAGGCACAGGAACAATAAACCATTGTTTCTAATGGTTTGAGAGGCTCTTTGGTTGTTGTATTGCTGTGTAGATGAAATCTATGAGTGTGGTCCAGATGTGCTGGTGTTGGAGAGGGTATGGGTCAGGCCCTGGCCCCGTTGAGATGTCAGTAAGACCATCATTGAGCTGCAGTCTATGGACTCTGCCACATCGTACGGCATTTGACCCTGAGCATTCAGCTTCCGCAAACTAGCATTGCACCTGTAGGCGCATCAGACAGAAAGAGAGTGAAAATCATCTAGTCAGTTAAAGCTTTATACCAAAGTATACCCTGCTAGAATTTCTCCGCACAGGACAGTTTGTGTGGAAAAGATGCAGTTATCTTCTCCACTTCCTACAATAGCTGATCAAATCGGATCACCTACTGTGAGCCACTTTTGTAAAAGCATTCCTCTGTTGAAGTGAAGTCATACATGATACGAGAACACACCACAGCACACAGTGTCAATTTTTGCTGTCCACTTAGACTTCCTTTGTTCTAGATTACTACTTTGTTTGTGGTGGGCTTTTTGTTTGCTTGTTGACTGCCTTTGTCCTTGGTGGGACAAAGACTTTATCTCTTGACTGGGGTCTCTCCCCTCATTCCACTTCCTAGCCCTCACAGAGACGTGGATCACACTGGATAATTCCTCTACTCCAGAAGGTCTCTCCTCTGCCATGTCCTTCTCTCACTCTCCTCGCACTACAGGCAGAGGAGGGGAACAGGTTTGCTTTTCTCAGATGGTGTTTTACGCTTCTCAGTCTTTACCAACTCAACATCTCATCCATTGAATTCCATTCTGTTACTATATCAAACATATCCAACTAAGCTCCATATCGTCCTTTATTGCACACCTGGCCCTCTGGTTAACCTGACTGATGAACTGGATGTCCTCCTGAATTCATTTCCAGTTCATGACTCTCCACTCATCCTCCTCGGGGACTGTAATCTTCCAGGTGACAAGTCGCAGACCTCCGAGCATGCGACGCTTCTATCATCCTTCAGCCTGTACCTCAGTGAATCTCCTCCGACCCACAAAGCTGGCTTAGTTTCCACCAGATCACTTCCTATGTTCAATATATTGTCCAATCTACATTTCTCTGACCATCATCTATCTTCATATTTCCTCTTCAAACCACCTCGTCTCATCACCCACATGTAACACCTACAACTACCCGTAGAAATCTATCCTCTCTATCTCTGTCCTCTCTCCCCTCCTCTATTCTTCCTTATCTCTCCCTAACTCCACTAATGCCTGTCCATCTTCAGTTGAATCAACTACCAATTACCTTCTCTCCTCTCCACAGCTAGATTAATCTACTCTGCCCCTTGTCTTCCAGACCGAAGCATGTCTCTCCCCTGGCCCTATGGGTGTCTGAGGTCCTGAGAAGTAACTGAAGGGAACTGAGAGCAGCCGAAAGAAGATGGAGGAAAACGCTTTGTGACAGTGCTCTCATCACTTATCGCTCTCTTTTATTGTAACTTGCCACTGATTTAACTTCTGCAAAGTCTTCCTTCTACAGAACCAAGTTTGAGGAATCTGCAACCAACCTTCGCAAGCTCTTTGCCACCTTTTTGTCTCTTCTTAAATCTCTATCTCCATTTTCCAGCCCTCCCACCAGAAAACTTCGCCATGTTCTTCGATGAGTAGATCCTTCCTGTCAATCAAGCGGCCTGCCAGCCAGAGACCAGTCAATGCTGCCCAGTTTCTTGGCTTTTCACCTCTCTCTTAGGATGTAATTGCTCCTGATGTCAAGCAAAACTACCATGTCTCCGCTTGACCCTATCCTGTCTCCACTGAAGCTGCACAGTTACGCGTCCAGTCTCTCGTAATAAGACCACTTCAGATGACTCATACTGCAGCTGCGAGGTTAGTCTTCAATGTTCCTAAATTCTCACATACCACGCCTCTACTACAGAACCTTCACTGGCTCCCTATGGCCACTCACATTAAGTTCAGAACCTTAACTCTTGCCTTCAAGGCCAAGAACAGACTGGCACCTCCCTACTTATCAGCACTGATCAAGCAGCGTATCACTTCTTGTCCTCTCAGAGCTTCAAACACTGCTCGTCTTGAACCTGTTGCTCAAAAGAACAGGAAAACATGCATCAGGACCCTTTTCAGTCTTGCCCCCCACCTTGTAATAGATACTAACTTTTATTTTACCTTGTATGTAGCAATTCTCGAGAAATTCCTTCAGTAAAGACTCCTGGTAAGGACCAATACTGTTTTATCACTCAACTCAACTTTCTAAAGCTTCCAGAATTGGCCCCACCCACTGGAAATTAAAACGTAAAGGCCTGGAAGGCCCTGAGGGTTCCCCCTCTGATAAAAATTGATAAAATATTGCATAACTAGCACTAGTAACAGCTGGAAGCCAGAATTTTGCTGCATTTTTGTCAGTTTTACAGATGAATGTCTGCATACTTCAGCAGCTGAATATGTCTTGGATTACCATTTACGTTTTTCATTTGTGCTGATCTACTGCTTTAATGTAGCACAACTCACCCAAGCAGCATCTTGGCACTCAGGAGACCGTTGTTCCCCAGAGCTGCAGCCTCATGCAATGCTGTGTTATTCAACCTGCAACATACCTTGTTTTAGGCTTATTTCATTTTAAATTATGGCTACATCTAAACAAGCATCTGCAACTAATTTCAAATGATGTGCCTGGCTCCAATTTTCCAAATTAAAGTAATTGATCTTAAAGACTAGGGTTGACAGCAAGGCACCAAACTATGCATTCATAATGTCTTTTGACTTTGTACCCATGTATGAACAAAAAAGTATGTATTTATAAATATAAACAAGGATATGTTTAAAAAACGATTTTGATAAGGAAAGAGTATTCAAACACATCAACAGCAGTGCATCGTGTCAACAGCTTTGAGATGTCTAAGAAATAATCATTTTTTTGCGGTGTTGTGGGTCTGTTTTGGTCCATTCCACATAACTGTTTCATAATTCCCCAAGGTGCCTGTGATGGACTTGCAATCTCAAAATCCTCCTAAAATGTTTCAATGGGATTCAAGTCAGTGGACTGCCTAGCCCATGCACCTGTACCTTTACCTTCTTCAGAAACCAGTGTGAGTTGTTTTGGCTTCATGTTTGGGTCATTGTTTTGTTGAAACATCCGTCACTATTCATGTTTCCTTCGATGACGTGCTGCCCCATTTCTGCCTGCACAGAAGCAGCCCCATATTCTGATGCTCCCACCACTATACTTCACTGTGGAAGGGGTTCTGAAGCTCATATATGTAACCTTCAACCCTTCTTTCTCCGAACATCATGATCTGAATGATCAGAAAACACTGTTCCAGAAGTCGATTGGCTTGGGGTAGAGAATTGGAGATGCAGTTCTTCTTTGTGTAACTGCTGTCTCAGGTCACCCTGCAACTCATTTCTAGTGACAGCTTGCGTGTGTCTTATCTTTATCCGCAGCTGTCCAGGCATGATTAGTAATGGTTTTATGAACTTTCCACTTACATACTATTGATTAATTGTTTTATAACAACACTGGGCTTAATTAGCATAAAAACATATATATATTTGCAACACCAATGGATATAACTTGATTAATTTGAACCATTTGTCCAAAGAAAAACAAAAAACAAACAAAAACAACAACTGGTAACTATGCAGGGTAATTAAAAACAAAACTAGAAGAAGTGCTTTAAAATAGTTTCTACTTGTGTGTTGGAAAGGTTTAACACAATATAAACCATAGTTTCTGTGTTCAAATAGTGTAGAAAAACGAAAGTCCAAACATGCAGTACAGTACAGGGTTTTCTTTGGAAAGTGACAATCTGTATATTTACATTAATTGTTCACTTTTTTCCCTTTTATTCACATGCGTGTAAGTCAAAAAACATTATATGTATGAATCTGAAATAGATGTGTGCACTGGAATTATAAAGTGTCTAAATAATTCAATTCAACCTCTGCTGTGAACAAAGTAGTAGCTTCATCATTAAGAATGTAACATTTGTGACTGCATAAGGCTTAAGACTCACAGTCCAGACTGCTGGTCGATGTCTGCATCTTTCTGCACCAGCATGGGGATGATGTCATGGTGTCCGTTTATCACTGCGGCAATCAGAGCAGGACGCCCATCGCTGCTCAGGCATGATGGGTCAGCACCCTGGAGACACATACACACACGCAAACAGACATTTTCATCCTCTAAAACAGGTACAGATAAACACACGGCACACAACACTGATAGTAGGCAACTTGAAAGAAGAGGTGGGTAATAACTAATGACATCACCTCAGTTAGAGATATTAAATTACAAAACTTTTACTCTTATAGTAAATTCATACTGTGAAGAAAGAATTTAATGCTTAGATTTAATTTAGTTTGAATTTAAAGACCACCATTCAGAGATGCAAACGTACAAACCTCTGATGCTGTGGGCGTTAAGTTGTTTAGGATAAAACATCTTTTACTTTATATTATAATTATTAAATATTATTGTTCGATAAATTCGTATAGAATTGGTGTTTTTGCCTCACTTCATCCAGTAGCTGCTGCACGACTGAGATTCGGCCCTGACCTTCTGGCCCCACCTCCTTCAGCAGCAGGTTGTTTTTGGAGTCCTGTCAGAGAGAACAACCACATTATAGCAGACATGTTAACAAATACAATACTATGTGTGACAAACAGACCTGCTTTTTTATGTTTTCAGCACAAAAGAGGAAAACAGGATGAACAGAATGTAAAAAATACTGTTCTACAATAACTGGTTACTGAGATTACGGATTAGGTTTAGAGTAACACTTGAATATAATATACAGAGGACATATGATTATATGCCATGGAAAAAATAAGAGACCAATTTTCCCTTTTTTTCTGTTCACTGTTTCTGCAATTTGCGGTTGTGTGTATAAAATGCTATTGCAGTGTGAGCTGTGTAAAAAATAAGATATGTGTTGTAAATGCAATAGTGTTCGTATAGCAGCTATTCTATGTGTTGTATTCCAGCAGCTTCTATTTGCTGATGGGATGAAACAGAGCTCACACATGCACACACTATGCACTTAACATTACTATTTTAATTGTTGCAGATAGTAAAATAATGTAAGAGTGAAGTTTAACAATGTCAAGGTATAATAATTTATTTATATGTATTATTTTTTTATTTTCTCCAAACATGTGTGAGTAAAGAATACTGACCAGTGATTGTTCTTCTATAGGTATACTGTGAGTTTTTCTCTGGTCCTTTGCACTTGGCCCAGATTCTGTTCCATTTGCACTCACTGACACACACACACACACACACACACACACACACCGATTCATCAGTAATAAAAACAATACAACTTCTTATATGTTAAATGTTAAATGTGTGTGTGTGGCTGTGAGTGAGAATGCTCATGTACATAGGCAGGCTGCATGGTTGCCCTCCATAACACCACTGAGGTTTTGTTTCTCAGACGCAGATCCATTTAGTTGCCCCGCTGGAAAAGACTACACACAGACCAGATTAAGATGATGGCATGTTCAGAAGACATTTCACTGTCAAAAACCACACTGACAATTGTCGTTGTTTTGTTTGGGCGTCTTTCATTTTCACGGAAATCAACTACAAGAGCTGTGTTTTAAAAGTCCCTGCATGGCCCTGATGAAGGCTAACGTGACAAGATCACTTCTACTGGCCCATCCACTATAAAACTTTGACAAGGTTGAAATGGCAGCAGAGAAAAAAAAACAAAAAAACAAAAACGGAGTAACATAGTAGTCCAGACAGAGATAGTCTACATAACCACATGCACGAAAGACTGGAATTATTTACCCTAGACCTCTGTGGAGCAGCAGAGATGAAATTAACTCGCAGGCTGATTTCATAACTGTCCTCTTCTACGACAGCACAAACCACCTGGAGAACAGAAAACCCAACGTGAAGAACTTGTGGTGTAGTTCTATTGGAAAGCACAGGAATAACAGGAACCTGTAATAAAAACTGCTTTATATGGTTCTTTGAACTGTTTGGTAGTCATATATGTCAGTCTAACTTTGACAGTTGTATTTTTAAGTTACTGTGTCACTAAACATAGAAAAGTACACACATTTTCCTTAAGCTTCTCTTACCCTGCCCATCCTGGGCTCTCCAATCAGGGTTCTGAACTCACTGTTGTTCTGCGTGTAACTACGCAAATGAGCACAGATATGATCCAACTGCTTCCTCCAGAACCCTGCAACCAAGCAAGCTATTTAAAAAGCTATGGTGAAAGTGGCAGAAGCAGTTTCATTCAAGACTAGAAACTTCAGTAGTGCGCGGATTATTTAATGATTAAAGCTTTTACTGCACAGATTTATTATATTTCTGTTACTGCAATATATATCTTTTATATGAGACGCAGTTGTGTGCAAAATATTCCAGACAATTTGTTGGTTTTCTATGTTTAAAGGTGACATATTATACCTCTTTTTAAACAAGTTATAATAGGTCTTTGGGCTTTACAAAACATGCTCATGAAGTTCTTTGCACAAAATCACTCTCACATAAAGAGATCTCACCAGCTCTATTCTTGACAG
>JBBPCX010027045.1:0-16392 GCA_037974365.1 Hydrocynus forskahlii | reverse complement strand
TGTGTGTGTGTGTGTTTGTGTGTGTGTGTGTGTGTGTGTGTGTGTGTTTATGTGCACGTCTCCGTGTGTTTGTGTGTGTGAGCATGACAGAGAGAGACATACAGATAGACAGATACATAGATAAACAGCCTTTAGGCATGCATTTCAGCCGCATTTCACACCAAAATCACTTTTCTCTCTAAGGCTGCTGAGTTAGAAATCCTGAAACTACTAAAATTAGTCACAGGAAGCGACCCCTTGGGCCAGGAAACAGGCTTCCTGTGGCCTCAGCCATTCAGGAGTTTAGGATGTCCAGATCGCTCTAAAGTCTGCGCGCGGAAACATGTACAACCATCTGATGATGGACCGATGCTTTATCTAAACTTTTGGCCAGCATTTACAAAACAATGCAGAAGTCAGGCATGAAATATTTTGAGAATAAGCAGATGTTAGCATTAGATCTTTAAGGGAACACAGTAATGTGTGGATCAGTGCTGTTAGATCAGCAAAGCTGTTTCCTTTCACTTCTTTTGCTAATGCAACACATTTGGTTTGTGTGCATCTATTTGACACATTTGATTGAAGTTTATAGCTCTGGAAAAAAATCAAGTGACCACGGCAAAAATGTTCAGTTTCTCAGGTTTTTATTTTCTATAGGTGCAAGTATTGAACTGAACAGCTTGGCCTTAGTTTTTAAGAACCGCTGACAATATTTCTCCTAATTTCCAAATAAAAATATTCTAAAAATATTCTTTAAAGCATCATTTTAAAGGAAATGGCAACACATCAAAATAAGAGAAATGATGCAGTGTTTATAGAACTTGAATAATTCAAAGAAAACAAATCTCTTGTTCACGCTTGAACAAAATGGCAATAATTACCTTTGATGTACTTCTAGTAGTGTTTTGCCACCCAACTGGTCACATTGCGAGAGGAGAGTGTTGATTACAGCAATGTTTTTTATACTTTTCCTCATTAAAAGATTTGATTTAGGTGATCAGTAATCAGTACCTCATTAAGCAGAATGAGGTGCTTGTGTAGGACTTTAACAGACACTGGCATGGAATTGTTGTCATACTTATATGGAAGCTGTTATAAAAATAAATCGCAGTGGTCTCTTATTTTTTTTCCAGAGCTGTATTTAGAGCATTTTTTCCATTGTAAAGTATTTATTTTGGGTGATGTTATATCCATGGCATTTAATTAAATGCCTACATTAATTTTGAAAATCCTGCACAAATTTGTGCTTGCAATTCTTACTCCAGCTCAGACAGAGATGTAAAGTCGTGTTAGTGCTTGGGGTCAATTTTAATTTGGTTTGAATGAAAGAGTCTTCAGGTTCATGTAATGAAAATGTCTGAGTTATTACGCTGATTCTGAAGTGAATCCCAGAGATGGAGCAATTATGAAAAAAAAGGAATTAAACAAACAGGATAAAGGATGGACCCTCAAGACCCCAGACTGCGTTTTGTGTATTTTAATTTCCTGATGTGGGAAAATCGCAGATGGTTATGTAAGATGCTGTGTATTTAATGTAAAATAAACAGAAGATAAACAGCAGCTCTCTCAGCCAAGTAGGCAGTGATAGACTGATCTAAATATTTACTGAGATGCTTGAGGAGTGGAAAAAGGACTTTCACTGACAAACGGATTTGGAAGTGAGGGATGTCTGTCCAACAAACGTCTTTTTTGCTTTTGTTTTTATTTATTTATTTTTTTAGAAGGAGTGATTTTTACAAAAATACTGAGCTTGTAATAATTTGTGTAGGACTGACACTGGCCACTGCGTGGTATTTAAGACCACCGCTCTTGTTGTTGTTTTAAAGCTCCCTCTTCTGGCTCAACTCTTCAGATGCAAAAGAGAAAATAAACAGCAAGGTTTCAGATCTGACATTGGACTTTCCTGCTCAAATGTCTTTTGGTATATTGACCACTCTCTATCTTATTTAATGGAAATCTTTCTGTAGAGACATCCATGTACGTTACTGATGCTATATGTTCGCAGGGTTATTAGACACAAGCATTAGTTGCAGCTTGAGAAGCTATTATTAGATCTAATTGTTTTTAATTTCCATCACAGATGATCAATGGGGTGTGTGTGTGTGCTCTTGTGTGTATGTGCAAATGTGCATGAGTATACATTTCTTAAATGACTCCAAAATGAACCATGTGTGAAATATAAACTAACCCCATTGTTTTTGTTTTGCTGTGGTAGAGCTTTGTAACTAAAAGTTATATGACATGAAGGACCAAATAAAAGTACAGACTTTTGTGCACAAATAGTCATGCTGAAATAAGAACACATCCTCTATGAATAACACATTTTGGGGTAAAAATAAAACATAACCAATCCTTGCAAAAGTTTGTTTCTACAGTATGTAAGAAATAAATAGAAAATGGCAAATAAATAGAAATTGTATTGTAGAATGTGTTCTTATTATTATGTAATCATAAAAAAAACTTGTGCAGTTTGACTGTGGGTGTTTTAATCTTTGTATTCAGCTGTAGACTGACGAACACAACCCTGTATCTCAATTTTCGTAATTTTTCTTACCATAATTTGAAACAGCCAGCTGCTGTTTAGTCTGGACCGAAAGCACTGTCATAACAATTGGCGGTCAGAATGTTCATCTGACAGCTGACAGGAGACCATCCTATAAATACTGTCAAGAGATTTATTTTTTACATCTAATTATTTATTCACCTTCATCGACAAAGCCAACAAAGTAAATTCTAAGATGTTATTTAAATCTACTTTCAATAATTAGTATGTCAACACATACCTGACTCTGCTGGCTTGTTAATGTAGACGTAGACGTTTCATTGTTCAAAGCTTGCACACACAGTTCAGCTGTTAAAAGTCTTTTTTTTATATATGTATTAATGAACTGCTAATGAATTGGTTTGTGTAGGACTTTTCAAAACAGCTTGCAGGACAAACAAATAGACAGATGTACTATATACAGCTCTGGAAAAAAATAGGAGACCATGGCAAGTTTTGAACTGAACAGCTGTGCCTTAGTTTTGAAGAACTGCTGACAATATTTCTCCTAATTTCCAAATAAAAATATTGTCCTTTAAAGCATAATTTTATAGGAAGTGACGGCACATTAAAATAAGAGAAATGATGCAGCGTTTACAGAACTTGAATAATTCAAAGAAAATAAATCTCTTGTTCACTCTTAAACAAAATGGCATTAATGACCTTTGATGTACTTCTAGTAGCGTTTTGCCATCCAACTGCTCACATTGTAAGAGGAGAGTGTTGATTGCACTCATGAAGCAGAATGAGGTGCTTGTGTAGGAATTTAAAAGACACTGGCATGGAGTGTTTGTCATACTCATAGAGATGCTGCTTTAAAAATTAATTGCGGTGGTCTCGTATTTTTTCCAGAACTGTAGATGGTCAGAGGAGGGGTTCAGCAGAATGACCGTTTTTCCTTCACCTTATGGCCTAATTGTTGAATACACCTTAGTGAGAGAGAGAGGGAGTGTCTGTTTGTGCAGAGGAGCAGATGTTTTAGGGGCTGCACATGCCAATACAAAAGCAGAGCATATGGATGTGAGTAAGAGGACATCTTGGCCTCTGACCCCTGGTGTTGCCCTTTTGGTTGGAGACGACAGATTGTGAGTGTTTTCTGTTTATAATGCAGAGTGGCCAGTGGAAGTCAGAGGAGTGACTGTGAAGTCTTATGTTAATGAGCCTAAGGGGCTCTCTCCCTGTCCGAAGGCCTCACACCAGGCGGGGGCAGTCGCCCTCCCACCTCCTCCATACCCCCTTCCCTCCCTCTCTTCCTCCCTGCCTCCCTCCCTCCCTCTTTCTCTCTCTCTCTCAAAGCTGGAGTCACTCAGTCAAAGGCACATTACTGTAGGAATAATGAGTGAAGTAGTTTTCCATCTGGAGCCTCATAGATCGCAGCCAACTCAATGACTTCATTCAAACTGGGCACACCAGACGAGAGAGAGAGAGAGAGAGAGAGAGAGAGAGGGGGGGACAAGGGGAGAGTAACTGAAGAACAGACAGTAACTGTGTGACGTGCTGTTCGTGTTTGTGCCAAGAATCAGACTGCTGTGAAGGAAAGAAAGAGAGGAGAACTTTAGAGTGAACTTTAAAGAAACAAAGCACTTTGGAGAGAAATCTCTTCAAGGAGGCTTAAACTGACCAGAGGCAGAGACAGTGGGACAGAAAGCCGGCTGCAGCAGTAGAGACACCGCACTAGGAACAGCAGTTGCCTCTGTTAAATTTCTCTTTTGCCTGTGAAAGAATCTCCCATGAAGAATTCTTGATCATGACTGCTTCTCTAGGTATGTGTGCAGTATTTCATTGTGCTTCAACTTATTTCTGTCACTCTTGTGGTGTGTTTGAGTCTGTTTAGTGGGGTGCGAGAAAGAGGATGTGTGTGTGTGTGTGTGTGTGTGTGTGTGTGTGTGTGTGTGTGTGTGCGTGTGTGTTTATATGCTAATAGTTTAGCCATTTGCCACAGGCATCTCAGGCAGCCTTGCATTGTTTCCTCAGATAACTGTAAGGCTCCAAAGAGAATTTCCTCTTCTCTTCTCTTCTCTTCTCTTCTCTTGTCTTCTCTTGTCTTCTCTTCTCCTCTCTTCTCTTCATTTCTTTTCTCTTCTCTCTTCTCCTCTGTTCTCTTCTGTTCTCTTCTCTTGTCCTACCTCTTGTATTCTTCTCCTGCACTGATAAAATGCACATTCCAAGCCTTCAGCATCAGGGAAATGTGTGTATAAACAGCAGTTGGAATGTCATGCTGCTGATCGTTCGGCAGATGTCTGTCTGTCTATCATCTTCTTAACGTCCTTTAATGTCTCTTTTTGTAAGGGAGTTTTGCCTGATTGTCACTGGCACGTTTCCAGTCAAGACGTTTCATGTGCAAAAATACAATTTACATTTTTTTTTATTTTACCATAATGTTCTCTGTCCTGTCAGGAGTTCAGAGTCTTCGGAATTCCTCACATGTCTCTCATACTCGCACGTCACCAACAAACCCCCCCCCCACACACACACACACTGACCACTGCATTCTGTGCAAAACAAAACATTCTCTTTCTTTCTCTCATAACTCATATCAGAGGGATAATGCAGTGTTGTCACAGAGAGACAGAAAGAGAAAGAGGTTTGGCAGTTTGCTCTCTGGTCAGGCAGATTCATTAGACTGCTATGAAAGGACTTGAAAAGCAACAAGAGTAGTGGGAGTGGTGCTTCCAGCAACAGCTATCCGAGTGTATAAGTGATTTACCTGCTTATGTGTAATGGTTTATGGTGGAATGTTCCATGGAGATACTGAAGAGTATTCTTTCTTTTACTAAAGGACAGTATTTCTATGTTTGTGCAGGGAAGGGTAAGGGTCTTACGTAATCGTAGTGGTCCAGAAGGTCGGATTGTTGCTCTTAAGTTCAAATAGTGCTTGACCAAGCAGAAGCTGAGATAGACTCTTGATAGGCTCAAACTGAAAATGAAAAGTGTCAAAAAGAGTTCTTTGGAAGATTTTATATCCTTAAGCAGTGATTCGGAAATTGGTCCACAGGAACCCCCGGGTGGTCCACATTCTTGCTAGCAACACATAGTGATAGAAAAAAAAATTAAGACCCTTTGGGCCCCTGAGGACTTGTTTGAGAGCCATTGTCCCAAAAAGACTTTCGGTGAATGGTTCTTTAAAAGGTCCTGTAAATAGAATTTGTGAGTTAGAAGAACTAATACAGTTCTACAGAAAATAGTTTTTGCGACACCCAAATACAAACCAAGGACCATTTATAGACCTTTCTTTTTTGTGTGTATATAATAACACCGCAGAATTTGCAGTCTTCTTGTTGCAAGGCAAGCCATCAATAAAAAAATTATTGAACCTCAACATTTTGTTTTGTAATCCATACTTAGTGCTGCTAGGCAATGAGATAATGTTTTTCTCAGAATTCAGTGGTCAGTGTGAGCCTGTGTGAGACACGTGAGGAATTCCAAAGTCTTTAAAGCACTGACGAGGCCACAGAGAGAGTGCAAAAACACATGGGCAAGGCTGGAGCTAGGACAAGCAGCCAAAAATGTTAATGGTTCTTTAATGGTTCTTAAAATCTGGCCAATCTGAGTTATGATAGAAGAAACTGTCAAGTTAATGGGACAAATAATCAGGCATTTCATTCTGTTCTGCTTCAGTCAGCTCTTTCTTTAGATCTGCAACTTAATGAACACTCAAGTGAGCAGTTTTAACAGACTCACCCGACTGAACCAAGCTGAGGATGGAGAGGAGACTGTGTACCTGGATTATGTGGATGTAATTTGATGGTGACATGGTTTTCTATCATAAGTGAATCTAAAGCTGAGTTAGTTTTGACCTGGGGAGGTCCTGTAGTATAGCAAGATGACACCTGCGATCACTGA
The DNA here is from genome assembly GCA_037974365.1 of Hydrocynus forskahlii. Taxonomy (NCBI): domain Eukaryota; kingdom Metazoa; phylum Chordata; class Actinopteri; order Characiformes; family Alestidae; genus Hydrocynus; species Hydrocynus forskahlii. The sequence continues at coordinate 10,028 of JBBPCX010027045.1, read as the reverse complement.
CATGGACATCTGGAGCTATGGCATTTCAATCCAGGCTATCTGTGGTCATTTGGGGAAATGGCACAGATACTTTATCCCATATGAATCAGCCAGTAAGATACTTTACATATTATATTGCAGAACTTTCCATGGTAGATCCAGTTCTAACCGGGCTTAAGTGGAGTTTTTTCTTCAGCTGTACATCCAAGGCAATAATCATGTAGGGACCTTATTTGTAAGAGTAAAATGAAAAATGACTTCTAAAAATGACATTTTCAAGGAAAGTAATTAAACAGTGCCGTTACTTCAGTGTTAATAGAGCTGAAGTAATGGCTGAGTTTTTACTTGGGATGAAGTGGGCCTCCAATTTTTGCAGTCGGGGTAAAGATGATGTCTTCTCGACAAATTGCACTGATTAGTTTGATAAGAACCCTGCACTACCAATACTCTCTCAATAAATGACAACCTTGTGAGACATGTATTGGAATCAAGAGAGGACTGATAAGATAAACAATACAATTCTAATACATTTGTTTGTGTGTAATAATAACCATAGCAACAAGTGGCTTTGTTATCCAAATCTTAAGTTATGAGAAATGGTATGAATAGTAAAAAAAAATATTCGTAAAGCAAATAATAACTCCAAGCAGTGTCTTTCATAAATTTTCATAAAGTGTTGCACTATCTTTACTCTCTATTTTCTACTCTCTCTCTCTCTCTCTCTCTCTCTTTCTCTCTCTCTCAATCTCAATCTTTCTCTCGCTTTCTTTCCCTCTCAATCTCTCACTTCCACTTTCTTTCTTTCTTTCTTTCTTTCTTTCTTTCTCAATGTTTATTTCTATTTCTATCCCATTCTTTTCTCTGCCCCTCTTTCTCTCCTTCCACCATTTGGACCAGTGCGGCTTTGATCACAACAGCTGGACGGTTTTCAACTTGGCTTGTGTGTGTGTGTGTGTGTGTGTGTGTGTGTGTGTGTGTGTGTGTGTGTGTGTGGGTGTGTGTGCGCACGCGCGCATTCCTCCTCTGAATGGTGAGTTTGTTAGGCCTGTAAAACTGAAGTCATCCTTTGTCTTTCTGGCATGTGTGAGATTTAATCCAGAGCCTCGGTTGTCAGAATAAAGCAGTGACACACAAACACACACATTCAACACACCCTCCTCTTTCTCTTCTAACCCAGCATGTCATCCTCTAATGCTTCTGAAATGCTGAAGTCTATTGAACTTTATTATGTGTATCAAGCACACTTTCTAACGAATGCAAAATAAAACTCTCTCTCTCTCTCTCTCTCTCTCTCTCTCTCTCTCTCTCCCAGTGTGGTTTAGGTATGTGGGGCTGGTAGAGTGCACTGTATTTTCTGAAGGACTGAGAACTCTTTGTTCTCCTTCATTCTGCTACAGACCTGTATTTCTGAAGGACTGACAGATTCCTTCATGTTCTTAATGTCCCACAGAGCAGTTTTCTCCAGGAAACAAGGCAGATTCTTGAAGTAATCTTATTTGTCCTCAGCTCTCAGTCTGTCGTCCCAGTGCTCCATGGAGCTCTTCTTCTGTTACTGTGAAATGTATCTGCGACTCTGGACACATCTAGCCTTTCAGAAAGTTTTTAATACAAACATATATGATTTTTGTTGTTGATTAGAAATAATATCAAAATACTCTCCAGCACTCAGCAGCATTATGTTTTAGTTTTTGTGCAGACTTTCGGGTATTTGACATTCATTTGAGCAAAATCATTCTTTATATGAGCTTTGAACAGAAGCTGTAAAATCATTATTTAGGCAAAAAATTTGATGTTTTTAGTGAACATGGATGAAGCCAGGTGTTGCAAGTTACATGCCCATGTACTCAGTGAATTAAAGGACAAAAGCCTTTACAGAGAACACGTTTAAATATCACATTGTCTGCACATTTCCGGGCACAATTTCTGACATACTGAAAAAATACATAAACATTTATTTGTTTTCTGTAGAATATCTGTACTTATTGCCAACAGAAGCTGTAATTTGACCAGGGACTTATATTATTGACTTATATTGGATAGTAGCTACATTATGTTACCATTTAAAATTACTTTATCAACAGTCAAAATCAAAATGAACTGTAAAACTTGGAAGTGTTTAGAAAGGAAGTGTACATAAACTGACAAGACCAGTAACACTTACATGTTCTTGACTATTTCTGAGATCCACTGAATAATTCCAAGATTGCTATTATTAATTCCCCTGTGCAAAGGTCTAAATATGTCTGTGCACCGAAAACGTCCACCTGCTTGGCTTAGTGTGTTAAATGGAGTCTGCTATACTATTTTATGTAGGGTTAGATCTTTGCGTTTCTCTTCTGGAAAACACATCTGCTCCAGGATTGCTGGCACCCAAGGCCATCGCAGTCACCCCTCCTCCCTGTGGAATGGCTTGATCCTACTGATCCCTTTCTCTTCTTGCAGAAGCCAGTTATCTAGGACTGACTGGTTATATAAGACACAGCTTATTTAGTTATTTCTCGCTAAACTAATCTGCTAAACAACATTTACTGTGTCGTTTATAATGAGAACTCTACAGACATTATTACACCTAAAAACTGATAATTTAATTGAAACTTTATCTTCAAACTCCTAAACCCACAGAACCTGAGAATATATACCATTACACCCCAGCTCTCTTACCACTTAAAGGATTCTCCTGGAACTGTGAATTCAAGCCAGGAACCAGCGAGAGTCACTCACACTCTTTTGGTTACTTATGTTCCACTGCATGCATCCTTGCTGAGCCCAATTCTGACCATGGGTCCGCTGTGGGAATAAGGCTTAGAGTTTCCACCCTTTGGGAATAAGCTTTGAGGTTCAGATTTCTGAACTTTTTCCCCTCGTTCTAGTGCATCACTGTGGGAAAGCTTGTAATTCCAGCCACCACTTCTGTTCCCGGTTGTTACTGTGTTTTTCACGGCTCTGTAATCTTATCAAATTATACTGCTATGAAGTTTCAGTTAGAAAGACTCAGATGGAAAATGCTGTTTCTGAGAGATTTTTAATGTGAAGATTATAATATTGTTATATATAATACTGTTATAATATTCAGACACTGGAAGTGGTCAGCAAAATAAAGAATATGGTGCAGAGCCTCCTTTGTGGTTTGTTATTTGTACTATGTTAGGAATGTGTGTGGGGGTCGTGTGCTTGTACATGCGTTTGCAGCACCCCACCATTCTTAATTGATCACATAGTAAGAGACCTCCTAAATTCGTACTGGTCAGGTTTCGGGTGAAACTACTGGTACTTATGGGGGGGAAAAACACAGTGTTAAAGGAATTATTTGCAAAAAATAAGTTTACACAAGAGAAATCAAATAAGCAAGATTGTTCCTTTAAATATTGCTGTTATATGTGCACAATTTAAATTGATGTACAAATGAACTGAAAGTAATGTGTGAGTAAAAGAAGTGTTGTGTTTTATTCTCTGACAGAGTCACGGGGATATGTGGACAGTATGACACACACTCCTATGTCATCAGATGGAGACCTGTTCCGCTCTGAAGTGACGTCAAGTCCTGCCTCCTGCCAAAGGATGTTTGGGTCCATGCGTTCAGTCAACACCCCCAGCCCCCTCCCCGTCACGGACAGGTACCCCCCAACCACTATAGTCAATCTACACTACTGTTCAAATATCAGCAATCAATGTTCAAAACATTCAAAATCTTTTTATCAATATCATATCAGATTTGTTAAAATATTATAAAACTGGTTGAGTAGCAGGTAAATGTATTATTATTGTTTGCTAGGAACTTCATAAGTTCCAAGTAATCATCAGCCCATTTGTGTGCATTATTTTCATGATGTCACAAAAACCAGGACATTTGCATGGATTTGCCTATTTAGCCAGTTCTAAAGAATGTTTTATTCTGGGCTACATTTTCAATAAGATACAATATAGGATAGCCAATCGCAATGGGTTGGAAAGTGGTCATGTAAAAATAATTGATGACTATTTTTCGTACATAAGCCCACACAAATGTCATAAAATACATACAAAAATGTAGGACAGGATGCCCTGATAGTATAAGAATATGTAATGATTACAACTTCTATTTTTTGTCTCTTCTTTTAGCCCCAATGCAGCACACTCTTGGTTGGACAGTGGCTCTAACACCCCTCTGAGTCACTACACACCCCAGCCCTCCCCTCCACTCTCCCTTTCTTCCCCCAATGCCTACAGTTCTCCCCGGGGCGGGCCCCGCGGCCTGCCCACTTCTCTGGGTGTTGCGAGTTTGGAGCTCAGTCTGCTGGAGGCTATGGAAGGTCTGGAGTCTTTGGGCTTGGAAGGGATACAGCCGCCACTATTACCTCAGAAAAGGAGAGGGCTGGAGGAAGGAGAGCTCTCCCTCTCGCTCAGCCAGAGTGCAGTCAGCGCACCATTTTCCAGTAGTAACGGTTCACCTACAGGGTCGACACCTAGCCCAGGTACTGATTTTCACAGAAGGCTTTTTACTTAAGTATTTGTCTTCTTATACCAAACAGAGCAACCTTTTATCCAACAGTCAGGGCAGCATCCTGATTTTCTCATTTGATGATAGAAAACATGATACAGAACGCTCCCATTCCAATGTTCTCCCTCCAAATACAAATCAAAAGGACATCAGTGATTCTAACATTAAACATCATTGCCTAAAACAGCCCACTCATGAAAACGTTTTGTATTCTAATGATAAAAACATCATATTCACTCAAATATGGGTTGTTGTGGTATACTATAAGATCAATAAACTCATTTTTGTCATTCAGTAAAGTTGTCTTTTTCCATTAGCAAATAATTTTGCTTCTATAGAGCATTATTTCCTGAAATAAACAAAATTACCTTCAAATAATAAGACAGTTTCATGTGAAAAAAAATCTTAGTGAAAGTAAAATATGTCTAGAAATGAAAAAGTAAAATCTGCTCAAATGACTAAATTTAAAATGATATACCAAATATAGCATTTTGTTTTACAGTGCAACCACACTTTGTATATATTGTTGATGCTAAAAATGTTATTAACCTGTTGAACAGATCCGTTGTCCGGTAAGCCTGACACTGCAAAGTTTGTCCAAGACACATCAAAGTTTTGGTACAAGCCAGACATCTCTAGAGAGCAAGGTGAGCATCATTTTCACTGAAGTGCTTCTCACACATTTTACATTTCGCTGGTTCTTCTGGAGTCATGAATCTGCTTTTGTCTCCCGCTGTGCTGCAGCTATCGCGGTGCTGAAGGATAAAGAGCCTGGCTCTTTCATCGTCAGAGACAGTCATTCATTCAGAGGAGCGTACGGCTTGGCCATGAAGGTGGCCACGCCCCCACCCTCCGTCCTGCAGCAGAGCAGAAAAGGTCAGATGGTGGGAAAAAACGGGCATCTTGGCTGCGTTCATATTACAGGTTGACTCCCACTGCGAAAAATGAGATTTTAGAAAGTGAGAGCATCATAAACATAGCACCTAAAATGTCTCATTATGAGAACTTTGTACAGGATATACAAGATTATTCTAGATATTTAGTTAACTTCTCAAGAGAAGTAATCTTAATAAACTGATGGATAATTTTACTTCTTTCTGCCTTAGTTCTTTTAACATGCCAAATTATCTGCCGGTGCAGGAATAAAAATGAGCCTAATTTAAAAAATTTAAATAGTAATATATGAAATAATATTATAAAATTCTCACAACAGTTTGTCATTTTCTGCCATGTCATAAAATATAAAATTAATCTGATATTGAAAATCTGATTTAAGCTGCTTTAAGCTGCTTTTATGTTGTCATAGACCAGATCGCACATATCCAGTTCATGGTAATGACTGAGAATGCTCAGATCAGGACTAACAGATTTTGGTTCTAAACGAAATCTAATACCACTTGTTTCTTTGCCATTTTGTAGTGTAACCTGGGCCATATAAGTCCATTCTTTAAATTTGATTGCTGACACTGCGCTTGTACCTCAGTCTTGTAGCATAATTTTGCATGATTCATTGTTCTAAATGCTCTGTTGCTCATTCCTTTTTTTTTGGAGCCGTTTATTTAATTCCTTTTGTTTTCATAGAAAACCAAATTTTACATGTTCTAATAAACAATAGCTGTTGATCCATTAAATAATATTATCTGGATACTATATAACCCACACAGTGCACACTAAAAAAATACATTACCAACAAACATCCTCAGGAAAAGGGCAATTGGCCATTGGCCATGTTGCTTAAAAGAAAGTGAAATCGGACATGAAAATTCATGATCAGTGCATCCCAATTTGTTTTCCACACCATTCAGAAAAGGTGTCAAAGCAAAACAGCTTTGCAGTTGTGCCAGTTTATTCATTGCATTATTGATACAAAGATCAAATGGCATGTTTATTGCTGTTGTTCCTGACACATGGGGATCATGCATGTGAAGTTACCTGCATGCAGATAATTTTAGAGCAGTCTGTTGTGACAGATTTGGCTCACTGGCTTGAATGTGAAGTCAGAAAGATGGGCTGTGTCTGGTGAAATGCTGAGGGAGCAGATGTGTTGTAGAAAGAATTGTGAATGAAGGTCAGCTGGTGTTTGTTGCCCCACAGATGAAAGCCATTGTGTGCAGAATAATGACTGAAGTGCTTGAGTGTGTGCTCACATCAGGGCAGCTCCTTAAACGGCAGCTCTCTTTCAATCAGAGGAAGGAAGGGACTAGCACAAACACACTCATGCATACACACGTGTACACACATACTCACATCCTTGTCCCAGACTACAAGTTCCGTACAGTCATTTTAGAGGCTTAACTCGGGAGGGGAGGGGCCCTGAGGGAAGTCTGTATCTCAGTCTCAAGGTGTGTGCATGTGTGTCCAATGATATTGTGCGCAAGAGAAAAAAAACACAAAACTCACTGTTGACTCATACCACGTGCCACACATTTTTCATTAAAATGGTTATACAGTGTGCATATGCTGTGTACAGGGCAAGGAAAGCAGGCAGTCTTTTGCCGTTAAAATAGTTAAGGCTTGGTCCTAGTCCCAAAAATGACGTGTGTGGTGCCATGATGTTAACCCTGGCACAGCTGTGACTCAAATTCTTTTCTAAATTCTGTCATTTCCTGTCTCTGTGTGCAGCAGGGGATCTGACCACTGAGCTGGTGCGACATTTCCTGATCGAGTGCACACAGAAAGGAGTGAGGCTGAAGGGATGTCCTAATGAACCCTACTTTGGTAAGTGTGTGCAAGTGCGTGTGTGTTAGGGCTGCACAATACATTCATTTCCACAATATTGGCCTTAAAAATACTAACACACGTTTTTTTTTGGCATTTGCTCCTGACCAGCCTAACATGTTCCAAATAAGTGTTGTAGGTGTGGGTTTCAAGACATTCAATCCAGCAAATAATTTTGGCTAATTTTGGTTAAAATATTACAGGCTTATCAAGGGCTCACCAATATATGGTTGTATGCAAAAGTTTGGGTGACCCTGGTCAAAGGACGTTTTGTTGATTTAAAAGTTAAAATAAGTACACATCTATACAGAACACACCTTAACATGTCATTTTCTGCAGTTTTGCACAATTTCTATCCAAAGCAATTGAGCTTAAAGAAAGAAAATGTGCATATTTTATGCTATACTATTCCCAATAAGTCACGTTCAGTAAAATAAACAGTAATTGTGCTTTTAAATATGCAGAAGTGTATTTATGTTGAGGATATAGGCTTACTTTGTCATTCAACCAGGAGTGCCCAAGTCTTTGCATACAGCCGAATACTAATACATGCTCTAATGTTAGACTGATCAAATATTATCGGGCCTATAACAATAACAGTCTGTAATCGGCCTCTAATTATTTGGTATATCTCTGACTCAGATGTGAGTTTTGGCTGCTCTCAGAAGCTCATTTGTAAACCATCGCCTCCCTCTAGTGGTCATGTTGCATCCATGCACGTGTAGTCAGTATCAGTGTTAAAGGAATGCTATTCATGTCTCACATGTAAACATTTGTTCCAAGTAACTTCTGAATTTCTATTTTTCTTCTTTGTATGCAGGGAGTCTCACGGCTCTTGTATGTCAACATTCCATCACACCACTGGCTTTGCCCTGCAAGCTTATCATCCCTGGCAGAGGTAAAGAGACAGTGTGTTTGTGTGTGTGTGTATGTATGTATGTGTGTGGGTGTTTGCATGCATGTGTGTGACTTTGTGTATGTGTGTGACTGTGGGTGTGCGTTCTCAGACAGTTTGTAATGCTTCCCATATAGTCACTGAATAATAAGACTTACAAAGGTTATAACATGTAAATAACAGGTAAACAAGTAAACTCACAGGTAGGCAGGTACACTCTCAAACTCAAACAAATAAAAATATATTGTCACTCGCCTATAACATTTTGTCATGCTATTGTTGTCTATTTGTCCTAAGAAATCTGTAATTGAACTCTCGTGTAGCTCTGACCCCTTGTCTAGCTCTCACGCTCTCTCTCTTTTTCCCTGACAGATCCTCTGGAAGAGCTAACTGAGTCTCAGGGACAGACCTCCACAAACTCAGCAACTGAGCTGCTGAAACAAGGCGCAGGTTTGTGGGATAACTGTGTGTGTTCTATACAAGACTCATTGGGAATGTCTATGAGTCTGTACAATGGATTCAGTTAAATTAGTTCACCTATGAAATGAACGTTAAAGCATGCATTGCAATATATATATTAATATACTGATTGTGTACTCAAAACCATAATCCTCCTATATAAGTGCCATTTGCACTCACTTAAACTTTCACATGTTGCAAACGCAAGTAATACATCTATGGCTCACTTCTTCAGCTGTATATGCTGTATATTTTTGCTGTCGGGACAAAACCTCAAAATGATATATTACCAGGAGTAGGAAACATTAATAACATATAATGGATGTCAGTGTAACTTCTGACTATTCCCGCTGGTCCTTTCAATGAGAAATTTTCTCATAATGTGAACGGCAATTGGTGATTACAAGTAATGTTAAAAAAAGGCCCCAACAGCAACAATCTGTACTTCAGAACTACAACTTCAGTACTTATAATGTAACTGTACATAACACTGGTTACACATCCTGTATGTTATTAGTAGATCATTTTGTGTAGGATGTATATTCTTGCTCTGTATTTTTATTTAATTGTTTATTTGTGAATATATTGATTCTCTGTCTATAAAAAAAGGTCTATAAATATGCTTTCTCTTTATCTGAATGTTCAAAATGCGCACGCGCGTGTGTGTGTGTTTGTGTTTGTGTGTATTACAGCGTGTAATGTGTGGTTCCTGGGCAGTGTGGAGCTGGAGTCTCTGACAGGGGTGCAGGCAGTACAGAAGGCCACTACAGTGATCCTCAGTCAGAACCCCCCGGCTACCTCCACGATCGTCCACTTCAAAGTGTCTGCACAGGGCATCACGCTTACAGACAACCAGAGGAAGTACGTGTCACGTGCACACGCGCAGATGCTGGATTACTAGAGAAAACCAGCATTATTTGCAACTTCTTGCAAAACACCAACAGACTCCGGAACAGAACACTTTAACTCAGATTCTTGCATTACCAAACAACATACCAATCATTACACCCAAACCACACGCACATAATATGTGACTCATCATTTGCTTTCACAGCTAGAGATGAATTTCTTTTACACACACTTGCAATGTGTGCTCTTTCGCAGTTAGACATAACCACACCCAAACACACAGGCAGTGATTTAGGTAGGGCACCAAAATATGATGCAGATGGAGAACTAATGTTTTACACACCCCTGCTGAGACAGTTTTACGGTGTGCATCTTCAGAAAAATGTGGAGATAAGATTTAAAACACTGTACTTATACTGAATTACTCAATGCATTGCACGTGTTTACAGATTGTTCTTCAGGAGGCATTATGCTGTCAACACCGTGATATTCTGTGCCCTGGACCCTCAAGACAGAAAGTAATTCATACACACACATGTACACACACACACACACACACACACACACACACACACACACACACACACACACACCCCTCGACAGAATGAGAAAATATTGACCTCAGAGGGTAACGATCAGAGATGTAACAAT
>JBBPCX010027015.1:0-42047 GCA_037974365.1 Hydrocynus forskahlii | reverse complement strand
CACACACACACACACACACACACACACACACACACACACACACACACACACACACACACACACACACACGCACACATTCTGTGTACATGACCTTTTCCTGACACAGGACTCTACAGTGCAACAGTTTTGCTTGTATCTGCTATTTACTCGTGATCTATTTACTATTTACATCGGGTGCATGTTCACGATGGCCAATGTGGAATTCCCAAAAGATGCACAAGGCCTCCTTTATTACTGGCATTCTCGGACCATATGCATAAAAACATTCAGAGCACTATTCTGATCAATTAGGGCTTCATATTGTTTTGTTTACTCTGAGTTCGTGTGTTTTATTGTTCAAAAAGAACTCATTCATTCATTCATTGCTGAATTACTTAATTACGTGCAATAGTGTTCATGTGCATCACTACTTTTGTCAATATTCCTTATTATAACGTAACATTACTTCTGGATTCTCTACTAAGTGCAATAGTGCAATAACTACTCCTAACTTCTATCTGTGTCGGTAGATTTCACTCAACTGTCCATTTATAGTATTTATAGTATTCATCTATAGTATTTTTACCCAGTATTTCTGTATTTTTATACTGTTTTTTTTCTACAGATTTTTTATTTAGACTTTGTTTTTTATATTGTTGTTGTCTCTGTGTCTCTGTGTGTCTTTGCAGTCTTAACATAAGCAATTTCCTCCAGGATCAATAAAGCTGACTGATTCATTCATTTTATATAACAGCTTATCCTTACTGTCCAGATTCGAACACCCAGCCCTGGAGGTGTGAGGCAACAGTGCTGCCCACTGCACCAGCATGGGGCCCCAAAAAGAAAAAAAAATTTAGACAGGTTATTTAAAATAAAATAAAGCAATAACAACACTACTAAATTCTTTTTATAAATGAGCTCAAATTCCTGGGCAAATGAGAGGCTTCTCCTCTCATCCCTCACAACACATCACAACGATGCCAGGCAGCATGTAGGTCTCTGTTCGCTGAACTGGCAGTTAGTGTTCTCCTCCAAGCGTGTTTATCTGTCTAATGACATTCCATTCACAGCAGCTTGAAACGAAGCAGTAGTGCTTGTGTATGAGAAAAAGTACATGCTAGATTTCACCTGGTAGCTTCATGTGATTGGGAGAGATCTAGCTGGCAGGTTAAAATGGCAATGATTAAAACTGGGGAAAGAACTGGGAAATCAACCCTCATCCCATGTCCCCCACCCCTACCAAAAACTGTGAAAAAAATCATATTGGCTCACTGTTTTGCATAACCTGTCTATGAAATTTGCTGAAGGATCTCATGAAGAAGATGAGGACTTTATGTTAGCCGTAGCAGTACCTCTAGTGTTATTTAAAGAGACATGTTAACATTTTGGGACCCCATGGTGGTGCAGCAGGTAGAACTGTAGCCTCACAACTCCAAGGGGTTCGAATCCGGGTGCTGACCTGAATTTGCATGTTCTCCTCGTGGTGGCGTGTGTTTCCTCCAAGTTTCTTCCATAGTCCAATGACATGCGTGTCAGGTGAATTGGGGATTCTAAAATGACCATAGGGTTGTGTGTGTGTGTGTGTGTAGGTGTGTGTGTGTGTGTGTGTGAGTTAACATAATTTTTTAATAGACCTACATATATATGTTCTCCATTACTGTAATTATGTAAATTAGAACTTAATATGAATTGTAGGGCTATTTATTTTTAACTAATAATGCATGGTTTTAAACAGACACCTCTGTGTGAGTTTTTTAGCCGATCAGAGCAAAACACTGTCAACTGCAGCCGCAAGCATACCACACTGTGACAAGACATAGACCCATGTTCATCTAGTCTTCCTCCAAATCTGAAAATAGTGACAGTTTACAGCTTCACCCTTCACAGTTCCACCAGCCACCAGACAGGAAACCATTCATAACAAGTTTTATTAATGGACGTGTGGTCAGATGTGGTCAGAGATTATCCTAATCATATCTGTCTGCAACATGTTTCCTGGCAAAATAATTTAGCAGTCACAGACAAATGCAAATGTTTATGCATATATATGCTTTATGAGGTACTGATTAGTGATCACCTGAATCACATCTTATTTAATGAGGAAAAGTATAAAAACACTGCTGTAATCAACACTCCCCTCTCGCAATGTGACCAGTCGGATGGCAAAGGTTTTGGTATTTATTGCCATTTTGTTTAAGAGTGAACAAGAGATTAGTCATTTCTCTTATTTTGATGATTTGTCATTTCCTTTAAAATGATGCTTTAACGAAGAACATTTTTATTTGGAAATTATGAGAAATATTGTCAGCACCTATAAAATATCAAATCTGAGAACCTGATGTTATATATATGCAACTGAGCTTGCAAAACACATAGAATTGAAAACAATTTAAAAAATGCCCCAGTCCTCAAAATAATACTTTATTTTAGAAATTCTCTGAAGCCTCAGTAAAACCTCCCTAGCAGTAGGAGCCCCATCCTCTTGCTGTAAGAATGTTTTAAAGCTAAATAATAAAGTCCACATTGCAATGTTTATTTAATGAGTTTCTTTTTATCCTTCATTGTTCTCCTGTCTGTGAGCGCCTCGTCTTGGAACCCGTCCACGGTTAAGTGTGTATTTGTGTCTGCATCGTGTCCCTGGAGATATCACTTTGTGTCTATATGTGTATGTGTAGGCAAGAGTGTGTCATGGCTGTTCTCCCTCGTTTCCATCGCTGTTCTTGTTAAATTTTCTGTTCTCTAGCCGTACATACTGTAACTATTACATTCTCGGCTGCACTGTGCCCCCGTGCTGTTAAGTCCTCTAGCCAGGGACCCGCAGTGTCGTCTCTCCCCCAGCTGAGCGGCGCAGCGGGGTTCTAGCGCTGGGGGTGTCAGCTTGTGCAGCGGAGCCGAGCTGAGCAGTTTGGCGACCACAGTCGAGAGTGCGCACACACCCGCCTCCACACACACACACACACACACACACACACACACACATACACTGCTGTGTAAAGCCAGACATGAGTTACGGCCTCAAGTTCCCAGAACTAAAATCAATAGGGGTGGGATTATTTATTTACTTCATTGGAGTCAATTACTGTGCCGAAATTTAAGTGTGAGCATAAAAGCTATCCGTTTCTCTCTCTCTCTCTCTCTCTCTTTCACTGTCTCTTTCTCTGTCTCTGGATTTTTACTTCTCTCTGTCTCTCTCTCTCTTTCACTGTCTCTCTTTCTCTCTCTTTCCCTGTCTCTCTCTTTCACTGTCTCTTTCTCTTTCTCTGGATTTTTACTTCGCCCTCTCTGTCTCTCTTTCTTTCTTTCTCTCTCTCTCTCTCTCTCTCTCTCTCTCTCTCTCTCTCTCTTTCTCTATCTCTCTTTCGCTGTCTCTCTTTCTCTCTCTTTCCCTATCTCTCTTTCAAATAGGTACATGAAGGCAAGACAAGAGACGTGATCCAGTATGTAGGGAAAACAAAATCAAAAACGAAAACCATGACTTTCACAGGTGAAGCTAGAGGCAGTTTGCAACAAGAATCAAGAGAAGGCCATGATACAGACTACTCAGAATCCTGTGAAAGGCAATACTTCACAAAGATCCTTTCTGCACTGAGTCCTTAAACAGTGCTACAACAGGAAGTCTTTAGATGCGCTGGATGAACGTCCACAGCCCCCCCCCCCAAACAAGAGGAGGGTGAACTGTGGCTCAGGTTGTCACAATGAAGGAGCGAAAATGGAGTATGCCTCTTATTCTCTGCTTTATAGAACATTTCTAACTAGAATAAATAGGAACAACTGTATAAAATTACATAACAATTAAAATGACACAGTGAAACACTCAACAAAAATCTCCTGCTATCTTATATTCCTTCCCTTCTTACTTTTCTGCATGAAAATGCAAGTTAATTTTAACTGCAGGAATCGTCACCCCATCTGAGACGTTGTGAGTTCCACCTCAGAAACGCTTTTAAATTTGAGAAGATGGAGGAAGGCTTGAATGACTCTAACCTGGTAAAAGATCAAGCTTAGCAACTTGCAAAAATTAGACAAAATGTACTGAAAACGAGATGCTAATGTTAAGTGAGGAACATTTACACAAATTAGAATGCACAGTTTTCCAAAGTTTCATAAAATAGGCATCTAGAAATATATAAGCAATATATGTAGATATCCAGCGTACATTGCAAAAAAAATCTTGGCAGTTTAATTTAAGGCCACAATATGGTTTGTTATTTCTTTGATATTTTAGGTATTTTTACTTATTTGAAGAAATAAAGTAAATTGTGCTCATTGCTTAATATCTATCTATCTATATATATCTTCCTATATATATATCTTCGCGGGGGTTACATTCCAAGAGCACCCTCTTATAGTGTAAACAGGTAAATACAGTAATAAATTAGTGTAATTTTAGTAATAAAAATACAGTAAAATGTTGGGTAATCACCAATCATTTTTACATCAAGAATTTACTGTTCATCAGCGGCGCATCATATTCAGAGTTCTTCAGGAGGACTGTATTGTAGAGACCTGCCGGTTAAAGCAGACATTCGATGGCGACTGAGCTCAACAGCCTCTTTTAATTTAATTTACAGTAATAAAACTACAGGGCTTTAAGAAGAACAAAACAAAAACCAAGAAAAACACTCAAGATGAGTCAGGAGCGGACTGGCAATCTGTGCGTTCTGGAAAAGAACGGCTGTCCGGTGCACGGCGGCCGCCGGCCTGTCTTTCTCGGCTGAGACGCAGACAGAGCTCTGCTTGCTGGTGAAGAAAGTCCAGCTGTGTTTTAGTCCCAGTCTGCCCCTGCTCTGAGTACAGCATATTTAACTCCCAAAAGCGTTTTCTTTGTGTTCTCATGACAGTAAAAAAACATTTATACAGTTATATGTTATATGGAAATGTAGCTGAATTTAAGCAGAGAATATTTGCAGGTTCCGCGTTATTGTGGAGATTTCCATGTAAAACTATCAGTTAGGTTCTCATTAAAAATCAGCGTGTGACTGAATCCGCAACTCCTGATCCGCGTAAAACCGGGGGGTTACTGTACATATACAGCAAAAGTTCCAAGAGCACCCGCGTTTAGTGAAAAAACGCGTTGTGTGATGAGGCCCGGACTTCACAGTCAGCTGTACTCAGAGGCAGGAGGTTCGAAAATCTGCGATGGACTGAAACCGCGACTGCTGATCCGTGTGAAAGTGAGGGGTTACTGTATATGTATATACAATACGTTATATATACAGTACTGGGCACGTTAACGCATTATTATCATGTTAACACATTATTTACCTAATGCCAACAATTATTTTATCGCACGTTAATGCAGATTCTTTTCAAAATCCTTTTATTTTGAAAGTTTGTCGCTTTTTTGTGTTTTTGTTGTGCTCATAAGTGCAAGCAGCTGTGTTTGGCTTTATATTTGATTTGATTACATTAATGTTTAAGATTAGTCCTTAATTTGAAAAGCTGCATAGGTGTTTAAAGTGTTTGCAAACCAAATGTTCTTGCACTTTTTGTTCATATAGCAGTATTTCAAAAATAAAAGTGCGCAAAACACTACTTTTGAATTAATTATTGAATTTTGCGTAAAAAACAATGTGATTATACTGGGCAATATATGTATATATATATATATATTTATTTATTTGCACTACTGATCTGTTCTTATATCTGTTATACTTATTTTGTTATTGTATTGCACTGTAATATATCAATATTTGTATTTTTGTTGCACCGAGCATGCTCTTGACAGAAGAATTTCCCTCAGGATGAATAAAGTTCTTATCTTATGTTATATGTCTTATGTTTTATATATATATGTATGTATTTGTGAGTTGCTAAAATTTAATGAGTGTGTGTGTGTGTGTTAGTGTGTTCCAGCGGTGTTCCGGAGAGCGGTGTATGGCCCTGGTGCAACAACACTAAAGGTAAGGCTCACGGCAGGCCATCCACTCCATAAAGAGTCTCCGCGCGAGGTGCAGACAGACGCCTGGCCAGGAGCCCGACCACAGCACTCAAAGAACACTTTGTCTGAGCAGTACCTGCGCGTGCTGTGGAAACAGAGCCGCCATCGTTACACAGTTGATTTAATAAAATTGGATCCCCAAAATGAGACTCTTAGTGTTAGTAGAGTGGAATGTCTGTAATGGAAACGAGAGGGGAGGGAGAGAGAGAGAGAGAGAGAGAGAGGGAGAAGGAGAGAGAAAGAAAGAGAGAGAGAGAAGGAGAGAGAAGGAGAGAGAGAGAGGAAGAGAGAGAGAGATGGAGAGAGAAAGAGAGAGAGAGGGATAGAGAGGGAGAGAGAGGAGAGAAGCTGAAAGAGAGAGAGAGGAAGAGAGAGAGTGAGAGCGAGAGAGAGAAAGAGAGGGAGAGAAAGAGAGTGGGAAGAGAGAGAAGGGGAGAGGGAGAGAGAGAGAGGGAGAGATCCCTTTAATGCAAACTCCTCATTCTGGAAGGTCTTTCTCTTTCATCTCTCATTTCTTTTCCCTGTCCTGTTTGTCTCTCTTTCTCTTTTCTCTCTCTTTGCTCTTATTCTCATTCCAGCTATTTTTTTCTCTCATTCTCTTATTCTGTTTTCTCAGTCTTTGCAATTCTTTAGTACTCACCTGGCTATATATTACTTTACGCACATGACGATGTATATGTGCACTGTCTAAGTATGTGTGGAGTGCGCACTCTTTTTTTGGTTCTCTCTCTCTCTCTCTCTCTCTCTCTCTCTCTCTCTCACTCTCTCTCTCTCTCTCTCTCTCTCTCTCAGTCATCACAGTCACAGGGCTAATTTCTTTAAAAGCTTTGGAGGCCCCTGCTATAGGCTGGCTTAAGCACTTGTTAAATGATGATAGAAAAACAGGGTGGTGGAGGAATGAAAATATAGGTAAAAAGTGTGTATGAATGTGAATGGGCCCCGTCGCTGTTGCGGTTTCGTCAGTTCGTTTTTGTGTTTGCAGGGGGAACCACACCGGAGCTCAAGTGGCCTTTTTATAAGATTATTATATCTGTGATCTTTCTCTGACTGTTTTATTCCACAACCCCCCCCCTCTCTCACTCTCTTTTTTTTGTCTCTTTTTTCCTCTCTCCCTCTCTGTTTGTCTCAGATTTATCCCCGTGGGCCAGAAATTCTCTCGCAAATGCACATACCTTGTCAAATACAGCTCCAGAAAAAAATAAGAGACCACTGTTCAGTTTCTCAGGTTTATCTTTAATAGGTGCAAGTATTGAACCAAACAGCTTTGCCTTCGTTTTTAAGAATTATGATATTTCTCTTAATTTCCAAATAAAAATAGGAAATGACAAAACATCAAAATAAGAGAAATGATGCAGTGTTAACAGAACTTGACTAATTCAAAGAAAACAAATCTCTTTTTCAAAATGGAAATAATTACCATTGACGTACTTCTAGTAGTGTTTCACCATCCAACTGGTCACATTGCGAGAGGAGAGAGTTGATTAAATAAGATGTGATTCAGGTGTACCTCATAAAGCAGAACAGGGTGCTTGTGTAGGAATTTAACAGACACTGGCATGGAATGGTTGTCATACCCATAGAGATGCTGGTTTAAAAAGAAACTGCAGTGCTCTCTTATTTTTTTCCAGAGCTGTATACATGCACCGAGGCACTTGTGCAGCATGGCTGAAGTTGTGCCTGCACTGGGCTGCAGGCCTGTTCTCAGAATGGCTCTCATTAGGATAAGTAAGAAGCCTGGGTGGTGTGCTTGTTGACCCAGTCGGCTGTGTTTGCATGAAGGGGCCACGGCCGGGGGCGGGCAGGGCAGGCGGACAGCAGTCAGCAGCCCGTGGTTCGATGTTCGCTTCCCCCGGGTGGGGCGACCCTCACTGGCGTCTGTTTTATAAAGTCCAAGAATGGCCCTTCTCTTTCCCTTCGCACCAGAGTGACGTCAGGTGTTGTGTGACTCACCTGAAGCCACAGCTGCACAAAGACGCAGATTCAGGCCTCAAATGGACCGGTGACCCTCGCAGCACTCAGCTCTTAACACGCTAATTACTGTGATAATTTGTCTGCCTAAAACAGAGAACGTTCCATCTCACGGTTTGATTCACATCATATTGCACAGTTAATGGACTGATGATTCGGTAGTGGTGGAAACTAATTGCTCTGACTTTAGTTACAGGACTTCGGCAGTTTTCCATCATATGTTTTTAAATGGCCTCTAATTTTACTCAAGTATAATTTGAAAGATATATTTAACTTGACTTCGGGCACTTTTCTCCCAACAGCAGCCAGCTACTGCTGCATTTCAGCGGGTACCAGTCATCAGGACAGTCTTGCTCACCCTATTCACTCACAGTCGGTCATTAGTAGACCCCTGCGTGACCTGCAGCCGGGTTCAGCTTTCCAATCTGCATTCTGACAATCAGAGCAAGGGTCACAAATTAATCAGCAACTAACAGTGATTAACGCACAGTTGACCAGGCGCAAATGCGATGGAAATAATACTTTGGCATGCATGAGTGACGCCCTCCTCCAAGTCATTTTCTTGGAATGGAATATTTTTATTTGTATTCCACTCAGTTCTGTCTGAAAAAGCTTTACTTCCACATGTGCATGGTTTGCTTTTACCCTTTTCACCAGTGGCTTTTTCAAAAGGTTTCAAATACAAGTGAGAAATCCTTCTTTGTCACTTTGCTTGCTTTTTGTTACCATATTATCATTAACATTTCACAAGATTGATGGCATATACAGTGTTCCCCAGCGAAGTCGCGGTTCAGAGTTCGTGGCCTCAGTCGTTCACTGATTTTTTGGAATCGAACTAATAATTATTCGCGGAAACCGCAGATTTTTTTTTTCTTTTTTGTGGCAAGACATAATTTTTCATGGATTTAGTACTAAATTATTAAGAAAAATATAATATACTAATTTTGTAACATCATTATTAACATTTCCATATAAAATATAACTGTATACACTTTTTAGTACTGTCAATAGAACACAAAGCAACCGTATATGAAAGTGTGTGTTGGGATGGTGAAATACCACTGTACTCAGAGACAGGAGGTTTGAAAGTACCCAATCTGAGAGTGTTATTGATTTCTCTTTGCTGACGTGTCTCTGGCAGTTGCAGTCCAGAATTCCTGCATCAAAACAGTTTCCCGCAAGGAGCAATCTCGAGTTTACCTTTTCAATTTTTTTAAGGGTATTAAGCTGAGTTTAAAATGACATTAAAGTGTTTTGGGAGCATATTTGGGGGCATATTTAGGGTTTAGACTATAAAAAATGTATAGGCATTTTTTTATCAGTTTTTTTTTTGCACTCAGGTGGTGCCCTCCTGGTCTGTAAGTACACAACAGCTCTGAATGTCCTCTGTAAGCTTCCATCCAATTCTCATAATTTTGGTCGGTTTCACATGATGTGAGAAACTATTTAGTGCATTTGTGCATTTATAAACAGGAGATTTAAATCTTTGACACTGTGCAGCACTGCATTTAGACTAATATCATAACAACCTCTAGTAACTTTTGGCAGTTTCATAGCTGTATGTTGGAGCAACTTACTGCTTCACAAATACTGAGTGTGTTTACATGCACATATTGATCTAAGAACTTCAGAAAATCAGATTTGGGCAATATTTACACACCGCTGTGCTGTGGTATTACAGATAATTACCAATTACATGTTTTCTAAGTAAATACAGGTTTCTTGTTTTATTTTTGGATAGGACCAAATCTGATTTAACAAAAGTGGGGGCTCATCGGTGCAAACACCAATTCCCAAACCTACGTATCTCATTTCCATACAGCCTGTGAAAAAGGAATGGAGTGAACAGGTTTTTAAGTAATTATCTAAACAGTTTAGGAAAGTTATGTTGTGGATCATCATCAAATTTGTGTTAATAAAGACACTGTCCAGTGGTTCTCAAACTATTCCTCATACCTGCTCCTCTCAACAGATGGTCCACATCAGCGGGATGCAGCAAAACTGCAAATATATGATTGCAGCAAACATGGGACCCGTTGGAAAACTGCTGCATGATTTTATGCCCTTGTTGAAATGTCAGAGCATCATGATTTTATAAAAGGTTTGGAAAAGAGAAACAGCGAAATTGCTACATATAGTAACAGTAAGAAAAGTAGATTTCCAAAGAAGGCAAAGTGTGCCTCGACGCATGGAGAGCAGCGTAAGTATATATCATTTGAATGAAATGTGCAGGATCTCAAAATAAACATGGCTTGGGTGATAGTCCTGACTGGCAAGGAAACTGATGTGAGGCCAGCATGGCTGGGCAGATAACTTTTGAGGTCAGATAAGAGGCAGCTTTACTCTTACATATGCGAGCATCACTGCGCTGCGGTCTGCAGTGGCCTGACAGACAAAGTAACGTGTCATGATTTCCCGTCCGCACTTGCAGACTCTCTTTACTCTCTTTACTTTCAGACATACAGCTGTCCCACAAGCCCCAGTCTTGGCTTTTCAGTTCCCTCAATTTCAGAGTAGCTTGAAAGTGAAGTGAGGAGGTGATGGGCTGGGGCGGGGTGGGGTGTGGGGCGCACGGGGGACGTGAAGTTATAATTAACCTCCGTGATGCAGTTTGTGTTTCTTTATGGCTCTGAACTTAGTCGACCTTTTTTTGTGCATCTTTTGTCAAGATTTACGAGCATTCTTCTGGGTTTAGGTCTCCCTTTTTTTCTCTCATATCAAACATGTGCAGATAACACTGGCACAGCGACAAGTGAATGGTTTGGACAAAGTAAATGAGCAGCAGAATTTCTCCACTCTTCTTTTCTTTTGTCTCCGAGAACTCGCTGCAGCACATCTGAAGTTGATTTTGTGGAGCACCCCTGGAGAGCATTGTGGGACGCTGAGGTTCGAGGAAATCACCAACGTGCTCTTTCTCTCTCCTTCTGTCTCCTTCTCTCTCTCCCTCTCTCTTTCCCCCGACCTTCCTCTCTCTCTCTCCCTCTCCCTCCCTTTCTCTCTTTCTTCTCTCTGTCTCTCTCCTTCTCTCTCTCTCTTCTCCCCCCCTTCGATTCAACCTGTTCCTTGAACCTCGAATGGTCACCAGGGACCCCATCAGTCTCAAGCTGCGGTTGTACCGAATGTGCGAGACAAAATTTGCCAATTCGCTTGAATTGGAAAGGAATCCATTCCCAGTTTACTCTGCTTAGATTTAAACATTTATGGATTCATTAAACCATCGGGAGAAAAGGGGTGCAGGCTGTGGTCTGTTCTGTCGATCAGTCAGGACAAATTGTGCTTCTTTAGATTAGAACTGGTGCTGTTTTCATTAATTGCTTCCATCTTTTCATTAAGGTTGTGCAAACTTATCTATGTGGTTTAGGACTAAGTATGGCTTACTGTAAGCTTAAAAAATTCTCCATATTATTTTAGACTGAGTGGCACCCTGTTACGGCAGCTCTTCTCATTTCTGAGCTTCTTTCTTATTTCCTATTTTTATTCTCTTTACTTTTTAATTTAATTTCTACTTAAATCTATTGTTTTGCTGCTCTTACCTTTGCTCTGTCCACTTTCTGTCGTAACAATGCAAATTTCCCACTTGTGGGCATAATAAAGGTTTATCTTATCTTTAAGATGACATCAGGACGGATGAGAACTGATCATGGACCACATTTCTCTGTATTTATGACAGTCATTGTCAAAAAAAAAAGTCATTCTAGATTTCTGCTCCTGTGGTGGTTTACGAAAATAGACCCTGTTGTCTCCCAGTAGCACGGACTTAAAAAATGGTGGTCCCCTGATTTCAGAATTTTATATGAAACTTCAAAAAAACATATAATTGTGACAAAATAAAGAAGTGTAATAAAGACCCATATGTGGTTGTTGTGTCGTTTTTTATGTGTTACTTATGTATTAGGATTAAATGGTTACAGAATATGAATGAATGACATAATGTACGTTCTGTTTGACAGACATTGTCCAATTGAAGTTAATATTATCCAAAAAAACATCTCCAAAGCACCTTCCTGTGTCCCTGGCCTGCATTATTTGACATGCTGATGTTTTTCCTATCTCACAATATGACATACTGCACCAAACACCACATACACAAGTCTGTGGCACCGTGAAGAGCTGGATGTGGTTTGAGTGGGTTGAGAGAAGGTTTGGTGATGAATTCTTGGAAAAGATTTGGCTTCTAGTATTTATTGACAACGTTAGCTTAATAGCTCCAGTCCTAAATTTTAACAAGGCATTGCCCACTGGTATACACTCTAAAGTCCTGCCCCAAAATTCTCTGGTGTACAATCAATAATTTAAACAAAACAACATATTGCTAGCAACCATTGCTAGGTTATGGTCAGCATCCTTTCTACATCATATTTACTTCTAGCGTATCAAAACTTGCACATTATCTTCATATGTTCAAACTAAGCTTGGTCAGATGATGTTGTCACAGCTGACCCCACAAAACTGGGCTAAGACCCCAAACAGAAATATCCCTAAGGGCACGAGGAAAAATAAGGGAGATTCCAATAAGGGAAACCCATTCTCCTTGTCATGATCTTCTCCATGCTCACTTTTGAATCATTGTCTTGGTCTTCTTTTAGAGCATTTGCATACACACAGTTCCAGAAATAAATAAGACAGACCACTTATTTTTAAATCAGCATTTCTATGTGTACGACAACCATTCCATGCCAGTGTCTGTTAAATTCCTACACAAACACCTCATTCTGCTTTATGAGGGACTGATTAGTGATCACCTGAATCACCTCTTATTTAATGAGGAAAAGTATAAGAACACTGCTGTAATCGACACTCTCCTCTCGCAATGAGACCAGTTGGATGGTAAAACACTACTAGAAGTTCCTAAAAGGTAATTATTGCCATTTTTTTAAAGAGAGAACAAGAGATTTGTTTCCTTTGAGTTACTCAAGTTCTGTAAACACTGCATCATTTCCCTGTATCATTTTGATGTTTTGTCATTTTCTTTAAAATGATACTTCAAAGAAGAATATTTTTCTTTGGAAATTAGGAGGAATATTGTCAGCAGTTCTTAAAAACTAAGGCAAAGCTGTTCAGTTCAATACTTGCACCTATAAAAGATAAAACCTGAGAAACCAAACATTTTTGCAGTGGTCTCTTATGTTTTTCTGGAGTTGTAGGTTCACTGTGTAATGACAGCCCACTTCCTGTGATTCTCAGACGGTGATCTGGTGCTGCTCGCACCTCCTCCCCTCTGCAGTTTCTCCTCAGCAGTTCCAGCAGGAGACTCCTTGACAGCCCCAGAGATTCTCTCTGCTCAAGCTCTACCTCCTCCGCCGTGTTTCTTCAAACTCTTCATGCTGTCATACTGTTAAAGTCATACATGTCTGGGAAAAACTGTAAAAATTTGATTCCTTTCAGGATGAGTGATGTTACAATTGCTCTGACTCTGCCATCTGTACACACAAGGTAAACCCAGTCCAGACTGGTCTCATTCTGGTTCCCCACTGGTGGCATGAGCTGGCTAAACCGACCAGAGCAGCAGAATCTCTCTCCATCTTCAAAAACCTCCTGAAGACTCTGTTCAGAAAGCATCTCCTCTCCTGATGATCTATCTATCTTTTTGCACTACTCCTACATAAAGATGTAGCACTTAATAAGATGTAGCACTCTGGTTCTCACACTGTCCTGAAACTTGAAACTGTCCTCAAATTGTTAGTCAGTAAGAATACAAGCATCTGCCAAATGACTATAATGTAATGTACTGAAATTTAAATTTAAATTCAATAACTGCAAACATACATGCATTTGTGAGATCCTGCTTATGTGGGTTTCCTTTCTTTCAATGCTAAAAGGTCAAAATGCTAAAAGCTCTCTTTGTGCAGATAGCAGAACACTGCTTTATAACTATTTGTGGATATCCTGTCAATCATTCAAACTGTAAAGTGATCACCAAGGCGAAAATGTATCTTTTTTGTAGATGAATCGATTAATCGATCATAATATTTTGTTTTCTGTTTAGAAAGGTGTCACAGACAATAATAACCGGCAGTGCCATGTTTAAAAATACTTTCGAGAACTGACTCAATCAAATTCAACTTTTTTTTTTTTTTACAATCTCACTGGATTAAATACAGTTCAACAGGACAAATTACGCTCTCTTTATAATGAAACGTGCAGTGTTTTTTAAGAACTGACGATATTCACCAAATGCACAGAAAAACATAAAAACACATTGATCAAATATCATCATACTTCCTGCCACAACTTAAATATACAGGCTTAATATATACAGGCCTAGATATAGGCTTAAAATAACTCGATATCTACCACTGACAATTGTTTGGACAGCTACATATTTACGTAAAAAGTGTCAGATCTCAACCACAAAGGGCCAGTGTGGCGGTTGTAAGTCTTTGGTACTTTTTTCAGGCTGAAAGAGTGTCTGTGACTGAAAGAAGTTTGAGAGTAAGTAGTTCTTCTATGGCATCGATCCAACAAACCCTTTGGGCACCTTTATTTTTGACAGTGGATCCCAGGCAGGGGAGAGGTGGTCTGTGTGGACAGCCCAGTCGGAGACAGGTGGCACTTCCCACGATCACGGAAGTACTTATGCCGTGCTCCCTGTTGACCCCTGTATTCGAGGAGGGGGAAGTGGGGCAGGAAGTAGGTGGTGTGACCTCCCAGAGTGGCCTTTTTTTCCCCTGCGCTCCAGGAAGGAAGGATGCGGTTTGCTGTCCTCTGGCGCCACTTCATATCCCAGAGAAAGAGACGGCATTATTAATTCCAGGCTTGTCTCCTCTCTCTCTCTCTCTCTCTCTCTCTCTCTCTCTGACTTGTTCTCATCTTCCTTTGTGCTCCTGGTAGACTTAAGAAAACACTGCAAGCCAACAGATCACACTGCTTTCTGTTCTCCACCGTCGCAGCGCTGGCGCTCGTTTGTCGCATTCATCTGCTTATTTAATAGTCCTGTCATTTTATGTGCCTACTCCATGACATGGAGTGGGGCAAGAATGGGTGTCTGATGTGGCACAGACTTTCCATTGGCATGTCTTCTTTCAGACTGATCTATGCCACCCTGTGTACACTCAGACTGAGATTTAAGGCCAACTACTGCTGCTAGAGTCTCTTTCTTGATCAGATTACAGTAAAACCCCAAAATTTGTGGGGGTTATGTTCCAGGAGCACCCGTGAATTACGAAAAACCACGAATTTGTGATCTGGTTAACAAAAAAGAAAGCCTAAAAATGCCTATTTTTATAGTGTAAACCCTATTTATGCCCCCAAATATGCTCCCAAAACACTTTAATTTCATTCTAAACTCAGCTTAACACATTACCCTTAAAAAAATGTACCTGTATCCGTACACTGAACTCCCGCAGTGCTAGAAAGTAAATACTGATGTTACCCCTGTATAGGCTGCACTGTAATTCATGCACGGGCGTTTTCTTTGGTATGCGCTGTTGTTTTCTTTGGTATAACCAGGTAAATACAGTAATCATTTCATTTAATTAACGGTAATAAAAATACAGGGCTTTAAGAAGAACACTCAGAGAAACACTTGAGAGCTCCACACAAAAAACTGTTCTGATGCGGGAATGCTGCTTCAGCAGCAAGGAGAAATGAATAACGTTCTCGGGTTGGCCACATTGAAACCTCCCGCCTCTGAGTACAATGGTTTCACCGTCCCAAGACACGCTTTCTTTGTGTTCTCTCGACAGTACTAAAAAATTATAGTTATATTTTATATGGAAATGTAGCTGAATTTACATGAATATTTATGTTACAAAATGAGTAAATTATATTTTTCTGAATAATTTAGCCCTAAAATGCATTAAAGCAACAAAATATAACAAAAGCAAAATATAACAAAAGCAACAAAAAATAGCAGAGGATATTAGCAGTTTTCACGAATGTGAGGGCGTTTCCGCAAACAATGATTAGTTCGGTTCTAAGAAAAAAATCGTTCACAACTGCGAACTCTGAATCGCAAAGTAGTAGGGGGTATACTGTATATATTTGTAGATAAATCCCTGTAAATATCCTTTAATCTTTCATTTGTTTTTCACCAATCTGGGCTGTGTTTGGCTGTGCAGATCATTTAAGAGCTGTTAAGAGCCAAGGCTGTAACGATGAGGAACTACCGGTACATGGCTGCACTGCAACTACATCTACACAGTTTCTTAATTACCACACAAGACTTGATTTCCATTTCTCACAATCATTTTACCCTTTTTTAACATTCAACTCATCTCCCCCAGGGGGTGTTTGACTGGTTGTGGTCCATTATCGGTGGCAGTGCCACACCAATGCCACGCTGACTGCATAAAGTCCTCTACAGCATCTCTTTGCTGCTGCTTCTTATTGCATTTAGCTGTTTGTAAAAGAGATATTTGGAGCTGAAAATAAGTGAAATGCAGGACCAGGTGATAGATTTTTCAGAAAGAGGAGCTGAAATTACCCTGACATCTAGTGGTTACAGGTTTGCACTACACTAGGCTTGGCAACAGATGTTTTAGTTAAAGTAAAAACTGATACATCAGTCAGTTGAACACACCAGACTCAAATGAAGACATCCTGGAAAGAAAAATCAAATATTTCTATAAAACAGGCATTCTACACAACTTGCTTTGGGAAGTTATAGGAATACTTTGCCCAAAACACTATGAAAAACAATGTATGTAAAGTGTGCTTAAATGTGAAACCAATGTGAAAATTCAGTAGTTCTACCCCTTAATCAGCCTTAATCTGTGCACTTTTCCCCTTAATTTTCCTTCATTTCCTGTATGAGAAAGTAAGGTCAAAATTTAAGTAATTTTTAACAGGTCACATTAAGGGGTTTGGTTTCGTAATGAAAGTAAGTGAGGGGAAGGTGAAACGAGTTAACGTGACTGGTAACTAAAACACAAAATATAAAAGCAAGCTGGTAAAGTACAATTTTTTTATTCAAAAGAAGAGATCACAGACACAAAGAAGAACAGGAAGATGCCCTGTCTCTAAAGGTGTGAAACCTAGAGGAGGCAAAAGAGAGTCAGAAAAGTGCAGCATGGGTGAAGGTAAATGTTATTTTTCTCTGGTGTCATAGCATTTTCATGGAAGATGAGAAAACAGCACTTTTGTTTTTTAAACAATTTGACTATGTTTAATACGGCAAGCCACCCAAACTCACAAAGCTAAACTGTCCAGTTAAAGCAGATGAAAAAGGGGTCTACCATTTTTAGCAGGAGGAATCCCCTCCTTTTAATGGAAACTTGAAGTCTAATAGCCTCTAAATAGTTCGCCCTGGCAATGAAACATCTGTTTGGCTTCATTCTGCTAACTGGTCTCTGTGGTTTAACTAATGGTTTTAGTTTTATGTGCAACGTCCACTGAAAACCAAGCAGCCATGAGAAATGAGTCTGCTGTATTTTATGTATTTTCATAAAAACTTACTCTTTCCCTTTTGACCTAAAATATAAAGATAAGGCAACACTGGTATTACCTGAACCTGGGCCAAATCCAGCATTTATTTGTGGCAGACACACCACATGGAATAACAGGTCAGACAGTTTATGGTGGGTCAAGTAGACACTGAATGCACTACGAAACACAATGTGCTTAACCCTACCTCAATTTACCCCTGAAAATACACCAAACCCCTTCATTTGAATTATGTGGCTGTCCATTTGTGAAAACGACTCCTTAGTTTTACCTTAAAATTAGATTTAAGGCATGAGTGTGAAACCCCTTAATATTAACTTTAATGCATTAATTCAGGAGGTTCTGTTATTTAAGGGGGGGATTTGAAAAAGGAGAAAATTCAGTAGTTTTACCCCTTAATCAGCCTTAAACTGTGCACTTTTTCCCTTAATTTTACTTCATTCCCTGGATGCGAGATTAAGGTCAAAATTAATTAATTTTGAGGGGTAAAATTAGGAGGTTTGGTACTGTACTATTGTACTAAACTCCATTTTACTTACTACTCAATTCAAGCACTTAGTAACAAAGCAAAGCACATAATCCATCTAAAAAACACATAATCCATCTCTGTTTGTGCATGTGAGCCAAGTTTGGGTTGGATTAAGTTTCACATGAAACAGTACCACTGAGGCTTGATCTGGTCAGGTCTGGAAGGCGGTTGGGTTTAAACCCATGCAGACCTCTAGCTAATGTACTAATACCAGTTTCCCCAAGCCCCAGTGTAACCAGTCTGAGCACTACAGAGGTCAGTTTTCAGCAGCTTTCTCCTAAATGGCTTTCAGTCCCTTGCATAGGTCAGCTGGCCTCGGATCTACACCGCTTTCATTACGGGCAGCTTGCAAAAGACTGCTCAGCTCATAATTGAGTTAACGAGTGTTTGCTTGTAACCTGAGTCAGCAGTGGCTGAGTGTAGAAGACAGGATCATGATACACGGCAATCCTCTCTGACAACTGGCACTTTCACACCCCAGCCCAGGCAAATGGGGGGGCTGTGGAGAGGAGATGTCTGTAATGAAAAAACAACACACGGACAAGACTGGAGCAGAGGGAGCGCCACTGCACACCGCCACTGGCAGCAGCCACCACTCCAACTGTCTTAAACTAATCCAGGGTTATGGAATGAATTCAGTGTCTGTAATCACACACACACACACACACACACACATACACACACACACACACACACTCACACACACACACATACATACACACACATGCTTGATTTGATGCGTGGGAATAGAGAAAAAAGAAGCAGTAATGCCACATTTTAAAAATAAATTTACATGCCTGGTTATGCTCTCTTTATAACGAAACCGGCGTAACCAAACATAAACAAGCAGCAGGAGAATGAGTGGGCATGGCGGACGAGGCCCGGACGTCACAAAAGCAAAAAAATGCGGAGGATATCTGCAGTTTCCATGAATGTGCGGGAGTTTCCGTGAACAATTATTTGTTCGGTTCTCAGAAAAAATCTGCGATGAACTGAAGCCGCGACTGCTGAACTGCTGTAAAAGTGGGGGTTACTGTATTTATATTTTTGTATTATTTGTATTGTGTACTTTTTAAACTGTGCTGTTGTATTGTATAGCTTTTATTCAGTTGTTTTGCTGCTCTTACCTTTGTTCTGTCCACTTTCTGCCATGGCAATGCAAATTTCCGACAGTGGGACTAATAAAGGTTTATCTTATATTATTTCATTTTATCTTAAGCCCTGGGTGGTTGTTAAATTAATCGAACCGAAGGTCTGGTCTTGCCTGCAACATTGCAAATAGCCAGTTCATTGTTGCAGATTTGAGTAAAGCGTAGTTGAGATTTTGGAGGCACATTGTGGCCTCTGCAAGCTACACATACCCATGAACCCCTTCTCTGTGGTGTGACACTGCCACGTTTATGTGTAAATCAACCTTTAGTGTGTGTTGTGTGTACGCGTATCAGACAAGCAGCATTAGGTTTTTTTAACTTTCAATTGATGGAGGCCTAATAATCTCAACAGATGGGCCACAGTCGGTAACTCATGCCTATATTTTCCATCAAGGATTTCCACTTCCACATCACTAATATGGTTCTGCTTAAAGTTAGAAATTAGCAGCTAGAAATGTTTGCAATGACTCATGCCCATATAGTGCCATGCCTCCAGCTGAGAAAGTGATAGAAGAACAAGCATAACTCTCTGTAGCTGCAGTTATGGACAAGAAAATGACTGAGGTAACACAAAAGGAAAAATGTGTCTAACTACTGGATTCCCTGGTGTGAGGGAGGGAAAGAGAGTGCTTCAGGCAACAAATAACAAAGAATGAAAGTCTATGCTACCAGTTTGGAAGCTGAGCTAAGGTTGTTTTCAATGAACAGCATAAAAAAGTGCAATCTGCATGATAATGAGCAAGCCAGTAATCTGAATCTAGGTATTGGTCCTTCCTCTACTTCACATTTTCTGGGATCATTCCAGTAATCCCTCTCAAGATTTCCTCTCTTACAGTGTCAGTCTCATATTTGGATGAGCCTTAATGTTCGAGTTCCCTGACTATTTCAGTCTGATCTTGATGTCCCATGTAAAAGCATAGAGATGATTAAAACAGACAATTATTTTACAGGAAACATGAAAGCACAGAAAACAGAAAATCCTCTGCCTTGAAACGTGCATATAACAGAAGATGACAGGCATTCAATTCACCAGAATGTGTTTCAAGGCAACAGAGTTTCCATTGATTTTTGTCTTGGGCAATCGAGTGTATGCTACAGATTATTGTGAATGTCTTGTAGTAAAACAATTCATTATTCTTTTTATAAGACCCCCAAAATGTATGTTTAGAACACATTCAGGTTCAGATTTGATTTGTCACATACACCATCATGCATGGTATGAAATGCAGTGAAATGCTTTTTGCAATGCCCGACCTTAAAAACAGTATGACGGTAAAGGATAAAGTGCAAGTGCATTACAAACAAGACTGATTGTATTGACACATTAGTAACAGTTCTGGATAATAAAGTGCGGGTGTTACATGAGTGTATGATGTAGATATAAAAACTATATGGGGTGGAGTATTCATGTGGATATGAATATAATATGCATAGAGTCACAGTTCCAGATGTTGCAGATGTTAAGGTGCAGTGCATAATCATCATACTGGAGATAATTACAGAGTCTGGAACTACCCCTGGTTCCTGGTGCGAATAGCCTGACAGAAGAAGCTCCTCCTCATTCTCTCTGTTTTGGCTTTATGGGAGCGGAAGCACTTCCCTGACCTCAATAGATCAAAGAGTCTACTGTCAGGATGACAGAGATCTTTCATAATCTTCCTGGCTTTAGTTTGGCACCGCTTTATGTAGATGCACTGTAGGTCAGGAAGCTCAGAGCGAATGATGCATTTGGCCGAACATGCATCTGAAACTATGTTTCAATAATAGCTTAATGCTAACAGTCCTCTGTGACTATGTTTCAATTATAGCTTTATGCTAACAGGCTTCTGTGACAATGTTTCAATAATAGTTTAAAGCCAACAGGCTTCTCTGACTATGATTCAATAATAACTTAATGCTAACAGGCCTTAGTGACTATGTTTCAAAAATAGCTTAATGCTAACAAGCCTCTGTGACTGTTTCAATAATAGCTTAATGCTAACAGCCCTCTGTCACTATGTTTAAAAAATAGCTTAATGCTAACAAGCCTCTTCGACTACATTTCAATAATAGCTTAATGCTAACAGGCCTCTGTGGTTCTGTTTCAACAATAGCTGCATTAACATTGTTTGGTGAAGTGTTTATACCCTAATTCCTGTAGCACACACATTGCTGTTCTCAGTTCACTGCTATGTTATCCCATTTCCTTGCTGTGTGCTCCCACCGTCACCACATTACTCAGCTCTGACAGCAGCTGCATGTGTGAGGTCTTAAATCACTGCACCTCGCTGCTCGGCTCGAGTGGATCTCCCTCCAGGAAGCACGGACGGAGGGCAGGATTTACGACCTGGAGCGAGGAGCTCCCCATGAATTCAGAGAATGTCCCGTTACGAGCAAGCTGGCAACCGTGTGTGTACGCCTGACAACAAGTGCTAGATAGCTGTTCCATAAATCACCTCAAAGGAGAGCAGGCCTCTGGATTTATCTGCCAGTGCTTTAGCAAAAGAGGAAATGTGGGAGGAGTGATTGCCTCGTGCATACGCGTCATTTCCCCTGGGAGACAAATAAAAACACTACAAAACCAAACCCCTCAATTTTACCCCTTAAAATTACCATAATTTTGACCTTATTTCCCCATATGGGAAATTAAGGACAATTAACAGAAAAAGAGCACAGATTAAGGCTGATTAAGGGGTAAAACTACTGGATTTTCCCCTTACTTTTTCAAATTTGCCCCTTTAATAATAGAACACATAACGATAAAGTTTAGCATCTGATAATGCACATATGATAATGTTTAGCACCTGATAAGAACATTGCACAGTATTGCATATGGTAGACTGCTGCACATCATAGCAAAATAATGTACATAGTCACATAATGAGAGTAATTTAAACCCGATAAGAAATTGCACAACAAGAAGCAACAGGCTATTGCACAGATTACACAAGAAGAAGCAACAGCCTATTACACAGATTATTGTGTGGATGTAGATTATTAACCTTTTGAACTCCATGAACGCGTTTTGCATTCATTTTTGTAACCTTTAGTCTCAGACTCACAACTTGCGACAGGAGAAACACACAGGCATGATACACATGTCACAGAAATCGAGAAGACTTACCCTATGTGATCGTCTAAGTCCTGTGTTTGTGCAATAAATTATTCCAGAGTAATCATGTGCGCAAAAGATAGTAAATTAAAAAAAGTTTCCCAAAAAAACCACACTGCTTAAACTCCATAAAACATCCATATTATTTACTTTAGGCGCAAATAAATCGTGTGTTCACTTCCGCGATGGTCCACAAACTTGTTGTTGGATTCAGTGTAACAAATTCATCATAATTCGTCATAATTTTTCCACTGTCTTTCTATATAATAAATATATATTTATTTTCATTCTGTTGCTATATTATTGTTTTTTATAATGGTGTTGTGTTATATGTTTGTAACTGTTTGGGGGAAAGTGTTAGACTGCATTCTAGAGGTCATCTGAACAACTTCTTCAGCAGTAATAATAATACCAAGGAAGGTCAAATTCAAATTCCATCTGGAAATAAGCACATATTTTATATTGTAAAAAGCCATAGTATGTCCCACTCATTTCTAAAGTTAAATCTTTACTGAAAAACATTGTCTTGTAGAAATAAAAGAAAAAAAGTAAAATTTCACTAGGCAAAAACTAGAATTTGCTTATAAAAATGATAATATCAAGATTTTGTTTCACATCAGATAATTACCTGAATAAGTAGCAGGGCTCTACAGATAAGAAATACATATCTCTAGATCATTTATTAAGGAAAAAAACTATCCAAACCTACATGGCCCTATGTGAAAATGTAATTGCCCCTCCTTGTAAAATTATGATGTAACTTTGGTTAATCACATTGTTTGGAAAGCTAAGTGCAATTTAACTAGCCACACCCAGGCCTGATTACTGCCACACCTGCTGAACCTTGAGATCACTTAAAAAGTAGGTTAACATATCCCAGAAAGGGAAGACATCATGCCACGATCTAAAGAAAATCAGGAAAAGATGAGAAACAAAGTAATCGACATCTATCGATCTGGAAAAGGTTACAAAGTCATCCAGCGAACCACGGTGAGAGCCAATATTCACAAATGGAGAAAACATGGAACAGTGGTGAACCTTCCCAGAAGTGGCCGGCCCACAAAGAACCCAGAACAACATTTAAAGAACTGCAGGCCTCACTTGCCTCAGTGTTCATGACACAACCATAAGAAAGAGACTGGGCAAAAAGTTCCAAGGTGAAAACCACTGCTGATCAAAAAGAACATAAAGACTCGTCTCACTTTTGCCAAAAAAAACCATCCTGAAGATCCCTATGTCTTTTGGGACAATATTCTGGGGACTGAAGAAACAAATGTTGAACTTTTTGGAACGTGTGTGTCGTGTTACATCTGGCATAAAAGTAACACAGCATTTCAGAAAAAGAACCTCATGTTGACAGTCAAACATGGTGGTGGTAGTGCGATGGTCTGGGGCTGCTTTGCTGCTTCAGGACCTGGATGACTTGCTGTGGTTGATGGAACCATGAATTCTGCTGTCTACCAAAAAATCCTGAAGGAGAATGTGCAGCCATCAGTTCATGACCTCAAGCTGAAGCGCACTTGAGTTCTGCAGCAGGACAATGATCCAAACCACACCAGCAAGTCCACTTCTGAATATCTTAAAAAAAACTAAGTCTGGACATGAATCCAATTGAGATCCTGTGGCATGACCTTAAAAAGTGGTTCATGCTTAGAAACCCTCCAATATGACTGAATTAAAACAATTCTGCAAAGAAGAGTGGGTCAAAATTCCTCCAGAGTGATGTGAAAGGGCCAAGTATCACAAATCCTTAATTGCAGTTGTGGCTACTAAGATTGGCACAACCAGGTATTAGGTAGGTTTGGATCGTTATTTTCCTTAATAAATAAAATTATCACTTAAAAACAGCATTTTGGGTTTACTTGGGTTATCTTTGTCTAATATTTACATCTGAAACATTTAAGTGTGACAAACATGCAAAAAATAAGAAATTAGGAAGGGACAAATCCTTTTCACAGCACTGTGTGTATGTATGTGTGTGGGGTTTTTTTTGTTTTGTTTTGTTCTTTTTTTTACCAAGTTCAGACAAAGACCATCTTTAAATTTCCCTTCCACTTTCTATGACAGTGCAGCTGGCAGCTGGTGTGCCAGGCTGTGCCAGCGGTGTGGAGCTGTGCTGTTGGTGGGTAAACAGTGGGCAAAGCACTGCCAGCACTGCCCCCCTATGAGACCCCCTCATGGGGAGAGCGTCACTTGGTACAGCAGATTTCTGAGGCCCACTTGTTATGCTGACAGTTGCTTGCGGGCTTGAGGGTAGGCAGTCGAAAGGCAGGTCAGTCTGCTGCAAGGAGCCTCAAACCAGTGCTTTACCCTCTGACCTCAGATAAGCTGACTGACACCTGAACCCTGGCTTAGTATTAGAGACTTTTTAGGAGGGTATTATAGGCCCATGTTGCTACTGAGTCACTGTGTGTTACTGTTTACACACTGTATTACAACCAGATTTTCAGTCTCAGTCAAAACACATCAATGAAATGTGAATCGAATAAAAGAACAGAAGAAGAATGGCTGCTACTGTTTTTACTTCTGTGACAATTTTTTGTCCATGTTTGGATAACAATGTGTCATAAATGGTCAAAACTAAACCAAGCAGGTCTGTTTGAGATAAACAAAATGGTGTGAAGAAATGGTGAGGTGATTTTAGTCACTGATATACTAAACAGAGCGTAAACATTAGCCTTAAAGAACCAGACTACAGACATTAGTCTATATGTGCCTTGGTCTATATGTCACATTTTTCTCGCATTTAGTTTTTTCATCATGATGCTCACGTATACCATTTGTGTGGTTTTATGCACCAAAAAATGAACATGATTCATATTCATAGCCTCTTAATTTTGTTATTGTAAAAGGGCATCAGCACATCAGCACAGATGTGCGGGTCTAAACCACGCCAGACTCCTTTATGTAGTTGGTCCTCGTGAAGTCACAATAACCACGATTTCAAGACATGTTGTTTTTTGCCATATGGTTTTTAAACATGGACCACATTACGTTTTTTAAACTTTAGCAATGAAAGAGATAAGAGATGTTATATCAAAAGAGTTTATTTTTCCATGCTATGCGCCCTTTTTAAAGCTAAAGGGAACCCTTGGTTTTCTTTGATTCACACTGATTAGCACAGAAAGGTTTTTGAATGCTTATTTATTGTAAGCCACCAAGACAACTACACCTGTCACCCACACACACACACACACACACACACACACACATCCTTGTTGTCTCAGACATGGTGTTGCTGTGGATTTACCCAACCCTTTCCATGGCTGTTATTTTTCTGGAACCCCTGGGCTGGATTCCTGCCTGACGTTTTTTCACTGTCCTTCCCTCCAGTACAGCCAGCTGTTGGGATTGCAGACAGCTGCGTTTGCAGTGGAACTAATCTCAGCTGTCATGAGGCTTTACTAGCTGAGTGAAGGAGGAGGTGGGGCCACAAAATGCTGTATGGACAGAAGTTTGACATGGAGGGGAGGAGCTAATTACTCTTCCAGCTGTCCTTATAGGCTGCTCACTTTGTTGATTTGCTAGGATTTGGTTCTTTATTAGTTCAAGACTACTAGCCTTAACTAAGATATTCAATTCAATTTTAGTTATGTAGCCCTTTTACAACCAAGTTGTCACAAAGCAGATTTACAGAGTCCAGGTCCGAGTCTCTAGTAAGCTGAAGGCGACAGATTCTAGGAAAAGCTCCCTGAGTTGGAGGAAGGAACCTCGGAAGGAACCAAGACTCATAAGGGGAAACCCATCCCTATGGTCATTTTCAATGGGGAAAACAAACATGAGAAGGGCATCCTGTAAGAACTTAATCACTGTAAGACAGGGCAGCTGGTGGCCCACTGGTTAAGGTGTTCGCCCTGAGATCAGAAACCCATGGGTTTGAATCCCAGGACTGCTAGTGGCACCACCGGGGTAAGTGGGTTAAATGCAGAGAAAGAATTTCATGCTGTGCTGTGTTCATATCTGACAGAATTTTCACTTCACAGACTGGACATCTAGGGGTAACAGGTACAGTTAAGAGTCAATAAGGGTAGATTTTGTTGCAAGAGTAGCTGTGAGTCTCTAGTCCAAAAAACAGGAACAACAATCTCCACTGTAGCCTTAGACAGCAGTCAGCCTTGGCTGGGGAAGGAGTGCCAGGAAAGTCCAAAGCAGCCAAACCAGTCGAGGACATTTTGGCACGGGGCCCCAGCGATTGCAGACCTTGGGGTCCTAATGGTGATCAGACAAATGAGCAGTGGTTTCCCTCAGACCTCCCCTCCTTCCCCCCTGACCATTTGAGCATCATGGTCAGACTGAGGTCTTATCAGGCCTGAGCTTAGAGCGAAGGTCAAGGTCGATACTGGTCGGACTATTCGAGTTTTGGTCAAGCACATCTCTTGGACTCTTAAGCGTGCTTTCTGCAATACATGTAATACCCCAGGTGTACTGACAGCTGTATGACAGGAAAACAAGCGTGTCTATTTTTGTAGACAGCCATAATAAAAGGTTTGAGGAAGAGCTTTGCTCAATATCGTCATTAATACTACATCTAGTGAAACAGGCATGTCCTCCTATCCACTTCAGAAAGCTCATCCTATTCACCTCAGAAAATGCACCTATGTAAACTGAGGTGCATTTCACTAGTAACCTAGTGGCTAAAACACTGAACCCGATGACCAGAAAGTCGCAGGTTCAAACCCTCACTTCCAACCCTTAAGTGAGACACTTAACCCTGAGTGTGTCCCTGTAACTAATGGCTGCAAGTTGCTCTGGATAAGGGCGTCTGTCAAATGCCACTTTACCTTTACATTATTCAACACTTGAGAAGAAAAAGTTGCTATTTTGCACTTGCTTTGTGTTGCAGCTTAGAGTAAATAATGTTCTGCTTCAGCACATCCAAAAACAGAAAATGGAAAAGAGACAAATGAGATGACTTGTACTTTTATGTGAGACAAGTGTGACAGCAGGCCGACATCAAGCTCTGGACCTGTCGAACTTGTCCAAGCCAGCCTGCTGGTCACCAACAAACAAACTTAGTTAATCAGAATTAATCTGAAACGGACAGAATATATTTCAGCAAACTAGACAGACTGGCTAGAACAAACGGCTTTCAGGTTAATCTAGCAAATATTGAAGAGGCTGAACTTGATACTGTGAAGGCTTCACAGCTGTATATGCACTTTTTGACAGGAGGGGCAGACAATGTTAGCACACATTCAATACATCGACCTCTTTGCTTCAGTTTCTTTGGTGGTGTGTTCTCCGGAATTGCTTCATGGCTGTGAAGGAATAGTGGTTCAGTCAGACGATGAATTCGGTTCAGGTTTTTCAGACTCACTAAGAATCCTGGCTGTTTAGTTCACCCTTGGCTGTTAGTGTGCTGCATCTTACTATGGTAGATGTTTATATAGGACTATGAAATTGCATATTTCATTCAGTTTCAAGTGCTTTTCACTTACTAAACTTTTAGGGGGAAAAATTCAAATTTGCAACACTGAAGCATCACAAGACACTGATTATGCTTATGAACATTACTGAAACAGCTTAAATGTGTCCTGTTTGTTGGTCTTCAAAATATTTTGCTGTACTCCGGTCTACTTTAAAACTGGATAAAAATGTGCTTATTGCTCCCTCTTGTGGTTGCATATGATAATGCTGAAAGGTCCAATTCCATCCCTGCTGGAGGTGGACAGAAGAAATAGTGGTCACCAGCCCCTCCTCCTGGAGATTACTGTAGAATTTACCAGCATCTATCACGCTACCACTGCCCTCCCCTTCTCTCCATGTACCTAACTTTAATGCATCTGATCCTGCCAATCAGGGACAGAACTCTAAAAGGAAGTAGTTGTCAAGGACCAAGGCTGGTGACCACTGATATAAACCATATTAACTTGAGATGTAAAATTTAAACCATAGCAACAGTGAAAAGTTAGACCTATCTGCTAATAACAGAGCTTGCTTTCTGTTTTGCAGGTTCTGTTTCGCAGTTCATTCTCAAGAATCTTTAATCACTGATGGGTTTGGGAGGATTCAGGACCATAAAAAAGCCCGCTGGTCCAATCTGAATGAATAGTGCTTTTGTATCCTGCTGGTGGTTGAACGCTTGGAGAACAAAACAGTATTAGATTAGGAGGTATTTCATAAAGCAAGCTTTCTCAGTTAAGCACATAACTGAACCCCAAATTTGAGGACTATTATATAGGAATGCGACTCAGCTCTTTTTGCCTTTCAGTTTAGGTTCTTGTTAAACTAGGGAATTCTGTTTCATGAAATACCCCAACTCACAACTAGGGATGAGTATTGGAAAGTTGTACTATATCAGTGCTGGTTTGTGACTGGTAAATACCAAAATATAAGTAAGCCGCTGGACAAACAGTGCTGTTATCGGCATTAATTAAACTTGCATGCATTCTAACATACCTGTAGCTGCCAAATGATTGAATAAATGATTGACGAGTGCTTCTCCCTCTTTACACGTGCAGGAAACTCAGGAAAGAGTTTAGCTTGACCAAAAAAGTGAATAACCAATGATTTTATTTTATGCATTAATAAGCATCAGTATTGCTAAGAAGTATCAGTATCCATATCGGTATCAGTAAAATCCCAACGACACTCATCTCTGTTTACAGCCATAGTACTGATCAAAGTGTAGATGAAAAGTAATGTCATGCGACATCTGCTCAAAATTCAAAGTGTGTGAAAAACATTCAGTGGATCAGTTTGGTTGGCATTCTTAATATGTGATTGTAATCGCTTAATAAATTCAGATCAATTCAATTTTATTTATATAGCGCTTTTTACAACCAATGTTATCACAAAGCAGCTTTACAGGGTCCAGGTCCGAGCCCCTAGTAAGCCAAAGGCGACAGAGGTGAGGAAAAACACCCTCAGCTGAAGGAAGAAACCTCAGAGGGAACCAAGACTCAAAAGAGGAACCTGTCCACCTCTGGTCAACCCAGGGAGAAAGAGAGTCTTTATGGGGATAAATAACAAGAGAAGGCCTTCATGTATGAACTGAATGACTGATTGGCAGTCTATGGCTAACAGAGTTGGTACAGTTAAGTGTAAGAGTAGCTGAGAGTCTGTAGTCCAAACAACAAGAACAACAATCTCCACCAGAGCTTTAAACAGCGGCAGCCCTTGGATGGGGGAGGAGCATATGAGGATTTGAAGGGAGTCGCATTTGTTTGTCTGTTTATGTCAGTTGTATTCTTGAGATGAGATTGAGATGCATACAGATTTTGACACCACTTACTCAAATGCTATACTGTGTCAGCAAAGCCTGGCTGAGCCTTGCCTGAGTTCAACTAGCGTGTCAGAGATAACGCTAAATTGGGAAAGTCAGGTGCACTATATTGATATCTGAGATGCTGAAGATTCTAATGCAATATTGCACCTGAATACACTGCTGAGGCCTCGTTTCGACTTGACAGTCCGCTGTGCAAAGCTGCATTTGAGTTTTTAAAGAGTCCATACCCTATATTTTCATTTTCACAAGTTCCCCTTCCAGTCCCTTTCCATTCTCTGTGTTTGTCTTGTCTGCACTGATGCAGTCATGGTGTTCTGTTTTTGTTCTTGTGTTGCACCATGGGCCTGGAAGCACGTTGTTTCCTTTTACTGAGTACTGTGTATATGGCTGAAATGTCAATAAACTCACTTGACTTGACCTGACTTGACTTAATACTTGTGTGGGTTTCTTTTTCATTTTATATGATCAATTCCCACCTCTCTTTATCCCTTTACCCTATATGACCATTGTTCTACTGGTTGTGCTCTATTCAAAAAGAAGTCTGGGCTAAAACACTCAATGTTTCAATGTGAATGGACTGGGCATGAAGTGCTACATCAAACCCTTTTGGTTCCAGAAAGTGGGAGAGATTTGATTTTCTTTAAACAAGCCCAACATTCACAACACTGGTGTCAAATTTTGAATGTTTTAAACTTTCATGAATTTAATGATTATTTGATTCTTCAATCTAGATAAGCACATCACTGTTCCTCTAAAAGACAATGACTTCAACAAGTATCTTTGTCTTTCTCAGTCTCTCTCTCACTCTCTTTCCCTCTCTCTATCTGCCTCTCTCTTTCTCTATTCTATCTCTTTCCCTCTCCTTCTCTCTGTCTCTCTTACTCTCCTCTCTGTCTCTCTCACTCTCCCCTTTTCATTCTCTCTGTCTCTCTCACTCTCCCCTTCTCCTTCTCTCTCGTGCTCTCCTCCTTCTTTCTCGCTCTCTCTCTCGCTCTCCTCCATCTCTCTCTCTCTCTGACACTCTCTTTCTCACTCACACACACACTCTCCTCTCTCCTCTCTCTCTCTCTCTCTCTCTCTCTCTCTTTCTCTGTCTCTCTCTCTCTGTCCCTCCCCTTTGTTTTGAA
Organism: Hydrocynus forskahlii; assembly: GCA_037974365.1. Classification (NCBI taxonomy): domain Eukaryota; kingdom Metazoa; phylum Chordata; class Actinopteri; order Characiformes; family Alestidae; genus Hydrocynus; species Hydrocynus forskahlii. The sequence goes on along the minus strand of JBBPCX010027015.1, from coordinate 11,649 downwards.
ATGTGGATCAGTGTGCTTTGTATGCAGTTTACAGAGATCTCGTTCTGAAGCTGTGGGTCCATCACGGTGCCCCAGAGACAGAACCTGAGGAGAGCTGGTCTGAAGCTAAAGCTGTGGGTCCATCATAGGAGAACTGGGCTGAAGCTGTGAGTCCATCAGAGGAGAGCTTGTCTGAAGCTGTGAGTCCATCACAGTGCTCCAGAAGCAGAGGAGAGCTGGTCTGAAGCTGTGGGTCCATCACGGTGCTCCAGAACCAGAGGAGAGCTAGGCTGAAGCTGTGGGTCCATCAGAGGAGAGCTGGTCTGAAGCTGTGGGTCCATCACGGTCCTCCAGAACCAGAGGAGAGCTGGTCTGAAGCTGTGGGTCCATCACGGTGCTCCAGAACCAGAGGAGAGCTGGTCTGAAGCTGTGGGTCCATCAGAGAAGAGCTGGGCTGAAGCCTACCTGTTCGCGTCAGCAGAAAAGTCTCCGTAAAGTCTTTTCTCGCCCCCAGCACACACGGATGGCAGGAGAACCGGCGTGCAGGTGAACGGGACCGGGCTGAAAGGAGGGTTCGTCCACGCACTCTGAGATCGTTTTCTTTTGTCGAGAAGCCGCTTCATTTCTCCACTTTTCCTCCGAGAGGCGCACAGTCGCCGCGATGTCCAGGAAAAAGGCGTCGAAGGGCAAGAGCAGCAGCGGCAGCCCGTCCACGGCCACGCCGACCAAGGAGAGCGGCCGCCCGGCCAGGAGCAGCCTGGTGCCCGGGGTGCAGGCCAACGGAGTGGTCCATCCCAGCCGACCCCCGGTCAGCTGCAGCAGCGAGTTCTACGACATCGCCTTCAAGGTGAGTGGGTCTAAAACCTACTCTGAAAGTCTAAAAATAATTACTGCATTCATACCTTAAGCAAACTAAATAATATAAAAATAATAAAACAACAAAGTGGTGTTGACGTCAGTCATTTGATCCATGGGAATAAAAAACATGCATTTTTACAATCTGGGCAGGGGGCCCGACAAAAGTGTTTCAGTTCGGTTCCTGTGCACCCTTTTGCACTCGAAGTAGTTGAAAGATCTGTGAGAAGGAAGCATTTAAAGTCTATTAGAGATCTAGAGATCATAAAGAGGATGTTTAGTATTATATGTGCAGAAGGCGAGATTACAGTGACAAGAAGTAGGAGATTTATACAAGTTTGGGCAGTCAGCCTACTTAAACCACTGTTGTTTATGATAGTCTTTTCCAGACAGCACCCTGGACAGGGCTAAAGTGTAAAATAAGCGCACATCTGTATACAGTGACCTGATACACAGCTGCTTCATCTCAGACTGACCAGCTACAGTTCAGATATACAAGGTGTGGGAAGAACATATGGAATGTGAAACCCTCGTTAGAATTAGAGACACATCATGATGATGAAACACAGCATTACCCCACTCAGCCATTGCATGGTAACTACGGCACGCACTACGAAGCGAAACGTCTTAATTTTACCCCTTACAATCACCTTAATTTTGACCTTAATTTTCCATACAGGAAATTAAGTAAGGGGAAAAGTGCACAGATTAAGGCTGATTAAGGGGTAAAACTACTGAATTTTCCCCTTAAATAATAGAACCCCTTGAACTAACTCCTTAAATTTAAGAACTAACGCCTTAAATTTAATTTTAAGGTCAAATTAAGGAGTCGGTTTCACACATTAACGGCCACTTATTTCAAATGAAGGGGTTTGGTGTATTTTCAGGGGTAAATTAGGGTAGGGTTAAGCATGTTTTAAGTACATTGTGCTTCTAAGTGACCTGTTGCCGTGTCATGTGCAGCTGATCTGTGACTGCACTTGGCTGAGTGGAATACTGCTTTGGCTGATAAGCACAGTTGATGTGCGCTAAGTGTTTGCTACACATGCTGTGGGTGAATGCACCAGTTAGATAAGGGCGCTTTGGTTGAGGGTAAACACACATTTGCCTAAATGGTCGCCTCTGCCACACTCTTTACCAGATCCACAGGCGCAAACATTATCCCAGCACACATGTGACAGCTGTGTCAACACACAGCATTGATGGCAGGCGACCTGGAGCAGTCAGCCCATGCAAACATTAGCGCAGGAAAGAAAGAAACACATTTGCAAGGTTGATCGCAGATCGTTGGTGGAGCTGTAAGACCTCTCCTGCCAGGGCCACGTCTGTACGCTGGCTGATGGCTCTCCATTATTTGGAACACTCAGTAAAATAGATCTCACACTGGACTCAAAATAGAGACTGGATCCTCATATTTTCTAATGTTTCACCTAAGACATTTCCAATATCAAGAATGACAGTGGCTCAGTAACAGTAGTCTATTCCAGAGGTCCCCAACCACCGGGTCGGTCCCTGAGTCGTTTGGTACTGGGCCGTACAGAAAGCCAGAATAAAAAAATATTTTATTGATCATCAGAGTCTGAAAGATCTTTTACGGTACATCAAACATATATGGTACATCAAACATTTAGCCCACAAGCTAGCAAAATAAATAGATAAAAACAAACGCACTTTGTTTTTAGCTGTATCTATACCGGTCCGTGAAAGTGTTGTTTTGCATGAACCAAGAGGGTTTATAATTATTGGCTGCATGTAACAGATGTGATAGATTAGGTTTAAAATTTCTGGAGTATCTTTTTAAACAGCTTGTGTACAGTTTTACATACGAGTCTTTTCTACATAGGGATGTAACAGTTCATCGATATATTGTGATATCATAGTGCAAAAATGTGACAGTGGAGAATAAGCGTTCTGTTAAAGTTCAAGGTTACTTTCTTGTCATCAGGAGCTGTGTACACATACATAGTGAGATGAGACAACGCTTCTCAGTGGACCAAGGTGCAACATACAGCATTCCAATATACTAAAATACAACATTCAACAGTCAAGTTACAACAGAGACAGTAGAAAATAGACAAGCAATAAATGGAAAACTAGTGTGGACACTAAGTAAATCTTCTGACTGATGAGAATTAACCATGAATGTGATTATTATTGCACAAGAGGCAGTTACAGCATTGAACAAAGTGCAAGGGATGGCATAAGCAATACAATAAATAGACAATGTAGCGGTGTGACAGTAGTGTGAATGGGATGTAAATCCGAGACAGTCCAGTAAGTACACAATAGAGAAGTGTGACATAAAGTGGGAAGAGTATAAAACGCACAGGATGGATAGTATTGCACCATACACGTGTTTCACAAGATTACAGTGTGGAGAGGATAAAAAACTGATGATGTTGATAATGTTGCACCATATATACATATATTATTATTGCACATGAACATGTGATTGTCTTAACATTTTCATCACATTTTCTTACTGCACATGACAGTGAGCAGCACAGAATCCACACTGAGTAAGTGTAAAATTATGACTAGTCAGTGTCAGGTCATTAGGGTGCCTGTACTGGCAGTAAACAGAGTTACAGTAAAGTGCAGGTGCTGTTGAAAGTCCAGAATGTAATATGGGAAGTATAGACAATATAAAGTGATGTAGTTCACTGAAGTGTGCTAGTTAACCAGGGACTAGACATTTATGTGCAATATTTAATGTAACTGTTTTGCCTTATAATCTTTGTATTTCTGCGCATAAGACGTGTTAAAGATGTTGAATCACTGTTAGATTTGATAATATTACTTTTTTCAAATTTCAGTTTCAGTACAAAACTCAAGAATCGATCAGCCCTGCTTTAGTAACAAGGGTTTGGCGGTGTGTGGGGCTGCTGGTGGCCTAGTGGTTCATGGTTAGGGTGTTTGCTCTGAGATCAGAAGGTCATGGGTTCAAATCCCAGGACTGCTTGTGACACTACTGAGGTTCCATTGAGCACGGTACCGTTCCCACACACTGCTCCCTGGTGCCCCTTGTTAGTGGCAGCCCCCTGCTTCACTTGGTGAATGGGTTAAATGCAAAGAAAGAATTTCACACTGTGTGGTGTGTTTACGGGTGACTATAAGGGGCCACTTTACTTTACTTGTGCTCCACCAATAAATCGTTACAGTCCAAGGAAAAAATCTCTAGTTTTTGTATTTCTGCATCATTTATGTTTCTGCACAACACAGAAGTTGCTTTATATAGTGTTTCAGGCTGAATGAATCAATAGAAATGTGTTAAAGTAATACATTTTACATGTACTTGCATTAAAAGTAAGGAAGGTTTTTGCCTTCTCCTGTTAATTCAATATATTATTTAAAAAATATATTATGGATAAAATAGCAACAGTTACAAGCTTTACAGATCATTACCAAGATTAATATTCAGTATAAATGCGTTGATGGTGGAGGTTTGATTTATGACACAGTACTGAGTTTTCAGTCTAAACGCTGTGATACACACACACACACACACTCACTTTTTAACATGCCTAGTTTCGATTAGGTCTGAAGGGACTGCGGTGGTTGTCTCTAGAGGGAGGTGCTAAGGTCTGTGTGGTCTCCAGGGCAGTGGATGGCTCCAAAGTGGTCCAGCAGATATGTCTATAGCTCCCTTTTTAATAAAGTTGGAACAACAGATCTTGAAGTGGGAAAATAAATCCATAGCAGTCGTCCCCCTCGCACTTCAAAGGATTGCCCTTTCTGTTGAATGTGCCTCCAAATGCAGCACCCTCTCGCTCAGCCTCCAGGGTGAAGGGACTTTGAAGTGCCTTATTCCTTGTTGTGCTGTGTTTTATAGATATGAATAATTATGTTCCTCTAGATTGCATTAACCTGCCTTATGCCATTTTTTAAAATACAAATATAGAGGTGGGGTCTTCAGGCTTGTGATGTGAGAGACTTTAAAAGAGGAGCTGTAATGAGGACGTATCTGGGAGGTTTTTAAGTGGCTTTCTAAGATGTCCAAATTTAGTTATCGACCAATTATCACGCGAAAATCCCTGCAAAAATGACATATTCAAAGCTTTTAGTTTGGGAACAAATGAAACGGCACTGCTTTTATGCACGATTAAGTTCATTAGCAGTGAGTAGTAAACAAGAGATCCAACATACGGAAATCACTTAAAAAAATGACATGATGAAAGCTTCAGATGGGACCTGATGAAGCCTGTCTGTATGTTTCCGCAGTGAGCTCAAAGTGAGTAGTAAAAACATTGATTGAATATTTTTGGAGCTATAGCTTGCTTAGCTAACTTAACCTTAGCCTGGACATCTCAGTACAAACGATTCAAATACTAATCACTGCTCTGTTGAAAGAAGTGTAGAAAATTAAAAGCAATTTCAAAGAGAGAGTTCATAATTTTTAAATACTGTGGCATATATTGTTGTTACTGCACAGTGGGTAGCACTGTTGCCACACACCACCCGGGTTGGGGGTTTGAATCCGGGTCCTGGCCTTGTGTTTGTGTGGAGTTTGCAAGTTCTCCTCGTGGTGGCGTGGGTTTCCTCCAGGGTCTCCGGGTTTCTCCCACAGTCCAAAGAGATGCACGTCAGGTGAACTGGGGATTCAAAATTGACCATAGGTGTGTGTGTGTGTGTGTGTGTGTGTGTGTGTGGTGATCTGGCGCCCCGCCCAGGGTGAGTCCCTGCCTTGCGCCCATAGACCCCGGGATAGGCTCCAGGTTCCCGCGACCCAAGTAAGGATTAAGCGGTTACAGAAAATGAATGTTATTACTGTTATACCACCAAACCCCATTTGAAAGTATTGAAACTGATTAGAGCTTTAAGGGGAATACTCCAGCCTTTTTCAAGCTCATCTGTATCTGCTGAACCTGCAGTGTGCTGTCAGTTTCCATAGGCCTTGCATGAAGGTACAGACTAGAAAACATGGCCCCGTGCACTTGTAACAGAAGGCAGATGCTGGAAACAGTGTTTGCTGAATAACTTGCAAACAATCAGTGGGTTTTCTGCCAGGGTTTTCAGTGCAAGTAAATGTTCTGTGGTTACTGAGTGCACTCTGTTTTTTTTTAAGCTAATCTGTTTTAATAACTTTGCAGTGCAGATCAATGTAACATGGCAGTTGGTGGCCTAGTGGCTAGTGTGGTGCACCTGCAATCAGAAGGTTGTGGGTCGGAACCTCAACACTGCTAGTGGCACCACTGAGGTGCCCTTGAGCAAGGTACCGTTCCCACACACTGCTCCGTGGGCGCCCCTCTTTTCACTTGGTGAGTGGGTTAAATGGGTTGAATGCAGATAAAGAATTTCACATTGTTCAAACAGTATTCCCTTTATGTCACATTTCGTACCCCCAAGCACTCACTGAACTGAGTTTTTATTAAGATCCACAGTTACCACTGATTAGACCATGGCATGGCTACTGTGAAGTTTGATTTGAAACGTCTGCAACTGCAGTTAAATCAGTACGAATCGCAGCAGTGTTAAATGAACTGTGTTAAACTGTGGATTATCCACAACAGTTTTACGTCTTTTGCATGCTCCGAGCTATTGGTCCTACCTGGGGTCTGGGATGAGATTTTGGGGTCGATACAGGAGTGAGATATTAGGAGAGATGATTTGTGGCAGTTGAAGTGAACTGGAGGCAGAGAAGGAAGGAGTGTTTATGTTAGTGTGATTGATTTGTGGAGCTGTGAAGAGAAGGATGATGAACAAGGGAAACATAGTGCTGCCTCTGTGGGATCCTTCAGCACAGAGAAATATATGTGCTGGTGTATGTGTGTGTGTGTGTGTGTGTGTGTGAGACTGAGAGAGAGAGAGAGAGAGAGAGAGAGAGAGAATAGTGATTTTCAGGTATTAATTTTAGTGCACCACAGAAAGTCAGGGAGGCAGGGAGAAAATATAGAGTCATCAGTCAACTCCTGCAACAGATGCTGCTCGTCGTTTTGAATTTGATTGAGAAGTCAGAGGTAACTCAGGTACTAGGCTGGTTCTAAGATGGTTCTAAGCTGATATTAGCCAGAACCAAAAACGACGAGAAGACGTCTCTGTTCTCAATGTTCCTCCACACAAACTAACATACTGACACATCCACTGAGGTGAGCAAACTTTGTGTAGAAGATTACAAGTCATCACCATCTACTGCTAAACTAAGCTTAAGGTCTTAAATAAAGTGTCATGAGTAAAATACTTCCCTTGGATGTTTTTGTTTAATATTACAGTAATATTGGTTTAAAATAATATAAATTCCCAGATGATATTCTCTAGTTATTAAATTTAGGGAGTTTAATTTATAGGATGTCACCTGATAAAAGGCGTTAATTAACAGGATGTCACCAGTAAATTGCTAGATTTAATGAGTGTGTTTGAGAGGAACTACCACACTGTGCTAGATACCAGCCCTCCAGGATTTGGGCACCCCCGTTGTAATGTGTTCACAACATTAAATATTTATATTAACAGTGCAATAAAACACAAACAACAAGCACAGTGTGTGTACCTCTGTTCATATCTGCAGAATATTAAATCAGCCAGTAGTGACATAATTAAGTGCATTTACTTTCATCTTAATTCATAACTGCATGCTGAATTTTACCAGAGAGATAAACCAGTAATGTGTCATTTTAAAATGTATTTGAAAGACTGAAATCAGTGTCAGTACATACCATATTTAAGTGTATGCATTGTTATGCGGTTTTGTTATGTAGAGGTCTGAAAAAGTTTTAGAAATTGGAATTTTGGGATTTTTATATCAGTATGAGTATGGTTCACATTGGTCAGACTGGTCCCCAAGAGGATCTTTACACTTTCTGTCAACATCAGCGATCACGAACAGCAATCACGGTCTGATTTAACTTGACTGCATGAAATCCACATGTAAACACACCCAGGAGGCACTTCAGTCCAATCACTTAAATCGCAAACAGAGGAGCTCAGAGATGGAGCTTGACCACATTCAAAAACCAGTCTAAATGGAATGCAATACAGTTAGTGCAGAAAAATCTGCCAAATCTTAATCAGTGTGTGAGAGGAAACAGGATACAGAATTCATGAGGATGGACGTATCCCCAAAACCCAGAAAGCCTAACTTGTCAATTCGTATGGTAACAAAAGGAAAGAGTAAGCAATAGTCAAATGGAAACTGTGTCTGCCTTAATATGCTTTTTCTGTGGAAAAGTCAAATGAAATCACGCTAAGGACATATTTTGGTGAAAAGTTTAAATGGGATTTGGCCAAAGTTTCTTCCAGATTCGATATCGACACGCAAGATGTTAATGTAAGGTGATGTAAAGAGCTCCCAACGATCCCAACAGCTGAGTAATGCCTTAGAACTTTTTCAAAGTATGGAGGAAACTTTAAGTCAATTTAGTGTTTTTCCCAGAAGTTGAGGTCAGATTCTTTAGGGAACCAAACATATTTCAATGGCAACAAGCAAAGAACCATATTTGACTCCTTTTTAAAGAGTGTGGAGCATGTATGTAGTCATGTTATAAAGTAAAGTGGCCCTTTATAGTCACGCATGAACCCGCCACTGTGAAATTCTTTCTCTGCATTTAACCCATTCAAAGCAGGGGGCTGCCACCAATGAGGGGCGTCCGGGGAGCCGTGTAAGGGGCAGTCCCTTACTCAAGGGTACCTCAGCGGTGCCACTAGCCATTGGGATTTGAAGTTGCAGGGCCAACTCCCTAACCACTAGGCCACCCAGCTTATACTGTAGGAAATGGCAACGAGGAAATAAAGAGTCGTGGGAAAAGGAGGGCAGTAAGGGATGGAGGTTTGAGCAGAGGAGCTGAAAGAACAGGAGAAAAATAAAGAATGAACACAGTGAGAGGAGAGCAGGCAGACTAGAAGAAGCACATCTCGGTGGCTGGAGCACCTCGCTCACCGACTCTCATTCCCTCTCTGGACGCTGCCTCGGTCACCAGGCGGACAGAGATACGCGCCGTCGCCCAACTAACCTAATAACACTAATCACATCAAGCCTCTTTGCATCAAAACACTGCATGCAGCCTGGCAGAGAGGAATTCACAGCTGCCCGGCCCGCTGGAAGCCTCTCCCACCTGCTCTCATAACTCACCATTACTGCTCAAACACAATGGCCAGAACGCGGCCCCAATTACCCCCATTCATCTTGTCTGCAGCAGCCTAGGGGAGTGGGCTAATGAAGTCATGCAAATCAAGAGCCTGAAGGCAGACTAATCGAGAGGGCCAGATGTCCAGCGACGTAAAACTGCCCTGCACGAGTGGTCCAAGCAAAAACAACACTCATGAAATCTACAGCCATACGAAAACATAAGAGACCGCATTTTTTTCCTGTAATGTGTGTGAGTGTGCCTGTGTAAAAAGTGCATGTCACTATGGTTTTATACACTACTGACCACTCTGCAAACTTCCAAACAAAAAAATGTTATACCTTGGAAATCTTAAACCACACAACACTCTTACTTTATTTTACAATTGCAACAATTAAAATAGTGATGTTAAGAGTATAGATGGTGTCTGAATCAGAAACTGAATCAGGAGTGAAGCTGCTGGAATACAGCACATAGAAAAGCTGCTCTACAAACACTACTACACTCACAACACATATGGAGGCGTTTCTTATTTTTTACACACAAACACTGCAATAGTTCAGAGAAGAATAGCAACCTGTGCATTTTACACACAGACTGCCGCAAATTGAACAAACAGTGAACAAGAAAAAAGGGAAAAGTGGTTTCTTATTCCATAAGGTGACTGATGAACAACTGTGTAGACCTTAGCCCTGCTGTAAATTGTGTACTGAAGGGTTTATAACATTTCACACCACAAGAGGAGCGGCAAATCTAATCTAAAAACAAATTCTGATTAATCTGGTGGGCAAAACACTGACCACATTCTGCTTTGGGTCATACATCAGCACCTTTTTGTCCAAAAAATGGAGCACACCCAGCTCACAGTCAGGGCAGGAGCTAGCTGGAAACAGTAATAAGTGTGATTGCTTTTCAGACCAGGCTCTCTGGGAGATTTCTAATTCAAAACTGGCCATGGCAACACTTGTAATGCGAGGAAAGACTAGGTCAACCACAAAATACAGCTCTGGCAAAAAACAAGAAACTACCGCAAAAATGTTTATCTTTTATAGGTGCAATATATTTATTCATTTTATTTTGATTATTTTAGCATAGATTTAACCATTTTAACCAGGTTTTATCTTTTATAGGTGCAAGTATCGAACTGAACAGCTTTACCTTAGTTTTTCAGAACTGCTGACAATATTTCTAATTTCCAAATCAAAATATAGTTCTTTAAAGCATAGTTTTGAAGGAAATGGCAATACATGGCAAAGCTGTTTAGTTCAATACTTCAATAGCACCTATAAAAGCTAAAAACTGGTTGAAATTGTTAAATCTATGTTAAACTAAACAAAATAAAAGAAACAATGAAAAAAACAACGTCATGCCATGTGTCAGTTATGAGTTGTGCTGCAAATAACACTTGCAGAAGTCTGTGTGATAGTCATGCACTGTCTGTACTGTAGAAATCATACACTTTGATGTGTGTGTGAGTGTTGTTTCAAAGGGACAGTCGAGGACTCAGTGCTATAGGGTATTCTTTGGGTACGCATGTGCAGAGTCAATGGTGATTGGTTGTCTTTTCTGTAGGTGATGCTGGTTGGGGACTCAGGAGTAGGGAAGACCTGTTTGCTGGTACGCTTCAAAGATGGAGCCTTTCTGGCGGGCAGCTTCATTTCTACTGTGGGCATCGACTTCAGGGTGAGTGTGACAAGTACACACACACACACACACACAAATGTCACAAAGCTGAAGATTCAAGATTCAAGATTCTTTATTTGAATCATACATTGTTATACGAGTTCAACATGCAGTGAACTGTATCCTGAACCGCTCCTTTTTCTATGTCTGTGCAATATTACAAAATATGTGCCAATTTTAAATTTAAAAGAAAATCTAACTAAGAGTAAAACAGCTTAAACAAGGAACACAAGTTAAAGGTAAAGTATGGAAGCTAAGTGAGAGTGTTTTAAGTAATAAGTGAAGCAACAGTCTGGCAGATTTACATTGTGTACAATGTACAAGTGGGTATTTAAAGTGCATTGTGCCATATTGGCGCAACAATGTAAACACAAGTAAGGACCTGTAGAAATAATAAATAATAAAATAATAAATAATAACTCTAGGTATCAAAAGGATCATTTAGGACCCTCTCACACATGGAAGCAATCAAAAAGGATGAAGCCTGCTGAGAAGAGCATTAGATTATATTTCTTCACTGAGTAGGTCAGACTTTTCATCTCGGAAATGAGTACAAATCCCCTTTTGGGGATCCCATCTACTGGGGCCTGACCCTGGAGTTTTTACTGCACTGATTTCTCACTGCTTTAAAATCCCCCTAGCTGGAAGGTATTTGCCGAGCAAGTCTTCCCGTATTGATTCTGAAATTAGTCCGACATGCTTTCGTTTAAGGAGTTCCCTTGGTAACAGGTGTGTCTGCTGTCCTAATTTCATGGAGGCCTTGGAGTGATAAAGGGCACGTGCTGAAGGAGCACCTGGGAAAAGAACAGTCCAGATACGACTACTAACAGTCCAGATACGACTACTAACAGTCCAGATACGACTACTAACAGTCCAGATACGACTACTAACAGGCCAGATACAACTATTAACAGTTCAGATACGACTACTAACAGTCCAGATACGACTACTAACAGTCCAGATACGACTACCAATAGTTCAGATACAACTACTAACAGTTCAGATACAACTACTAACAGTCCAGATACAACTACTAACAGTCCAGATACGACTACCAACAGTTCAGAGATGA